>JAVJIF010000457.1:0-288648 GCA_038442645.1 Agave tequilana
TTCATGGCTTCAAAAAGATTTTTCAATTCCATTTCTAACTTAGATCTAAAGAGAACATATTTTGGAAATATGATTTCAGAAAAATAATAGTTTTGGAAAACAATTTTTATGGAAAAACAAGTTTGTGTTCAAAAGAATTTTATCAAACTATTTTTAACATGATTGAAGTATGACACATGCTTATACTTCATATTTTTACAAGTTCCAAAATCTTACCCAAAACCCAAAACTAAAATCCAAGTTTTCTGGTCTGGAAGTTCTGTTTTTCAGAACTCACAGTGACCGCGTCGACCGGCCCGGTCGACCGATGTGCACAATACTGTGCACGTCTATATCAGTCGACCGACCCGGTCGAACGATGTTCACTTGCCTTCACAGGAGTTTTCGGTCGACCGACCCCGGTCGACCGATGAGCCCCAACGGTCATATTTTTGACCGTTGGCGGTCGACCGACCCGGTCGACGGGATCTGTCAAAGTTCTGACAGATCCAACAGCTAGTTTTTCTGACTGTTTTTCTTTTGGGATTTTCCCAACGAGTTTTTGAGGATGTTTTGACCCCTATAAATAGAGGGTCACCTCATATTGATTAGACAACTATTGCAAAATATTCCTAAAGTTTTTACAAAGATTTTCAAAGCTTTCCTTCATAAAAGATTTTCCAAAGCCCTAAATTTCCAACACCCAACTGTAAGCCTATTGCCTACTAGCTTCTCTCTAGATTTTGCACACCACAATCCCAGCTTTACATCTACATATTTGGTTCTAAGATTGTGCAGTGAGCTTTTGTAAAGTGATCAAGTGTGATCATCATTTTTCTTGCTTGAAGTGAGTGTAGAGGCATCGGCCTCAAGGGAGCTAGTGAGCTTCGGGTGGTGTTGCGGCATCACAAGTGTAAGGGACAAGTGTGTCCTTGTATTGGCGATCCGGTGGATCAACGATAGTAGTGCAAATCCTTCAAGTGTGAAGGCCGGGGACGTAGAGCGTGGCTCGAACTCTCGAAACACATCCTTGCCTTGCGTTTGATCAATTTTCTCTAACTCTACTCTTTCAATTCTTGCACCTTAATTATTTTATTTATTGCAATGCTCTTTATTGTGCTATTTGTGTGTGAAAGTTTTTAATCCGCAAAATTGCCATAATTCATATAGCCATCACCTATTCACCCCCCCTCTAGGTGATTTCAGTGCACAGTTAATGTGCACCACATCGGTCGACCGGGTAGCCGGTCGACCGGTTACTGTGATTCTGAAAAACAGAACTTCCAGAACCAGAAATTTTTGGGTTTTTTGTTTTGGGTCTTGGGTATAATTTTGGAACTTGTAAAACATAGAGTATGAGCATGTGTCACACTTCTATCATGTTAAAATAGTTGATAAAAACCCTTTTGATAGAAACTTATTTTCCATAAAATTGTCTTTTCAAAACTATTTTTTTTCTAAAAATCTTAGTCCAAAATATGTGTCTCTACTTAGAACTAAGTTGGAAAAGGAATTTGAAAATCTTTTGAAGCCATGAACCTACTAAGAGGCGTGTGTGTGATAATCCCATAGCTCTACTTCTAATATCTAGCTTTGACAAAATATCTAAAATAAAAATAAAAGTACAAATCTTGTTTTCTTTGTCTTCTTGATCTTGTCTTGATCTTCACATCATCATCTTGATCCCGAAGCATCCTAGTTGTGCATAGCTTGGGAATCTTCATTTTTGCGGCGTCCAAACTTGTGAGTCTTTTAGCGCGGAGCCGTCAAAAACCTGTTCTTGAACCTGAATCCTTTATAAACAAAAATATTAAATACATAACTAAATATGTTTTGTTATCATCAAAATAACTGGGATAATGGCCTTTGGGCCAACAATCTCCCCCTTTTTGATGATGGCAAAACATATGTAGTTATCACAAAATATTTGTGGTAGAGACTTCAAATGAAGCTCCCCCTCAACACATGCATATATAGAAAAACATATGTAGTTATCACAAAATATTTTGGGTAGAGACTTCAAATGAAGCTCCCCCTCAACACATGCATATATAGAAAAACATATGTAGTTATCACAAAATATTTTGGGTAGAGACTTCAAATGAAGCTCCCCCTCAACACATGCATATATAGAAAAAATATGTAAATGATAAACACCATATTTCCATGCCAACAAATAATACCAAATACTCATGTCATAGAATAGATGAAAGGAAATGAGTTCATACATGACATAAATAAGAGATACACACCATGTCCATTCCACAACACATATAATAAAAAAAATACATATCAAAGCACATAATAAAAATACATGTCCAAAGCAAAATAAAATACTACATGTCCCAACAACAAATAAAATACTACATGTCCAAACAAAATATCCAAAACACAAATACTACAAAATAGCTCTCTCAAAATAACTCTCCCCCTTTTGACATCATCAAAAGGGGAGGTCAATCCTCAGCACCATCATCACCGTCATCGCCGTCTCCGTCATCATCACCACCTCTCCTCTGAAGAAGCAACCTCCTCTGGATCCATGCCATCTACTCTAGGCATGCGCGTGGTGGAACAGAAGAGCGAGCTCTGGGGAGGAAATGGAGGACCGGCCGGTGGCTGGAAGTCGACAAGCAGTCGGAGTACGATCAGGAACGAGCATGTCAAATTTTGAGAAAAGAGCCTGAAACTGAACATCCACGAATCTCATGGAGTCAGCAAAATATGACATGTCGTTTCGGACCTCCGCCCGAAAAAGTCAGCTTCCTGAAACTGAACGAGCATCCAACTCAGCACGAATAGCTGCGTCGCGCTGCTCGACCCAGGCCTGATGTGCCTCGATCTGAGAGCGGACCTCTCGAAGAGACAAGAGCCCAGTAACTCAGGAGGAAATGCAGGTGCTGCAGAAGAAGAAGATCCTGGTACTGAAGATGAGCCAGGACCAGCAGGAGGAAGAGGTGGTTGCACAGGAGCGTGTCTACGCAGCTGTGCTTCCATCCTCTTCAGAAGACAACTCCATTGATGTGGGTCAGGGGATTGGAAGGAGTTTCGGCAGAAAGATCAAAGTCAAGAGCCCTAAGAAGATGGGTAATAAGCATCGCCGTAGAAGGCAAGCTTCTACCCGCAGTACGGATCTGATCAGAGCCCATATGAGACGCTATGACTCTATGAAAGTTTACCTTAATGCCTCGAAGAAGGCAAAAGATAATCAAGGGAACAAAACCCCTAGCATGGCTATACTCACCATGTTTGGGGACAGGGACAATGTTGAAGAAAATAATCTTGGCAAGGACTTGAGATTGAAGAGTGTACCTACTCACAACCTCGTTTCTAACAAGCCGGGATTGTCATTCCCGTGGATTAGAGTAGAGGCGGTGAGTGAAGATTCACCCTCCGGAAATTCGAAATCATGTATGTCATGGGTTATGGTATATACATCTGCTCCACCAGTGGAGAGATGCAGAATTCTAGCGAATCGACCTATAGAAATGTCAATGTTCCTACCTAAAACCCTAGATGTGATCCGATTTCCATCGAATTCAAAATTGGCATAAAAGTAAGGAACAAGGGAGGTGTAGACTTGTTCCTTGATGGACAAGAACTCAACTAGATTGTTGTTTTGCAAGATTTGAGGGAATATAGAGATGTTCAAAATCCTGAATAGCTACAAATCTTCCTGAGTTGATATTTCTAGTGGAAGATGGGAGTATATCAGCTGCAAGATCATTTATAAATGGGCGAATGGGTCTAGGAGCTTGGGAGGAAGGTTGTGCAACTTCTTTCCCTTCTCAGATCTGGAACGTTTTAGGCATGATGAATAAAAATTGGATTTTTAGATGTAATCAAGTTAGGGCAACGATCTAGATGCTTAGAAACCTAGATTGATGACAATAGATAATAGATTCCAAAGCAAGAAATGGAAATTAGAGTCAAAAATCGGATTTTTACTTAACTGAGAAAATCCAAAACCCTAGACTGAAAATCTTGAAATTCTCCGAATCTGGCGGATGGAAGGTGCTGAAATCGAAGATCTGGAAGTAGAATGAGGAAATTGAGATGGGTTTTTAATTGATTTGGATTTGGTTGAGAGTTTGGAGAGAATAAATTTGGGAGAAAAATGGGTGTCTTCGGTTCGCTGAGAGAAGTGAGAGAGAGAGAGAGAGAAAAAGTGAAGAGAAAAGACAGATATAAGGCAAAATACGTACGACGGTCGACGGTCGGTCGACCGAAACAAACCCGAGAGCTCTGTAAATAAAAGGGGAGCGGTCGACCGGGTCGGTTCGACCGTTTAACCCGAGAGCTCTGCAGGCAAGATCGGTCGACCGGGACATATAGTCGGTCGACCGATAACAGAAAAGAAATAAAAATTTCTTCTCAGGCAGAGTCGGTCGACCGGGGCTTTATAGGTCGGTCGACCGGCTTTGCCTGAAATCTGCTATCAGCAACAGACCCAAAAAATTTTTAAAATAATTTGTAGTCAAAATAGGTGCGATATATTAAACATATAGGAATACACCACATGTTTTAAATCTTCATAAGTTATTACAACATCAAAATTCATGCAATCCCTTTTGATTTTAATTTTCATATTTAAACAAAGATTTTAAAGATGTGAAGCTGAATACCCAGTACGACGGGTTCTGAACTTCATCCTCTTGATTCTCTTGAATGAGTTGAGGTGCGCAATTGCCATCTTTAAGGTTTGTTTTAAATAGGAAATTTTACAAATGTTATTTTTTATTTATGAAAATAATGTGTATATGTATACAAGTATATAATCATAAATAATAACCTATACATGTGGAATACATAAACAAGGCATGAAACAAAAAAAATATATGAAGTTAACACAAGGCACATATACAACATGATAGAAAAGTAGTTCTATATCAAGCATATATCAATAGAGTAAAAAAGCATATCAATTCTATACATATGTATACATGACTAAAAATCAAAACAAAACTGAACATGGCATATACAATCATGATAGAGTTGCAAGTTTTATACTAATCATGTATCAATGAGGCATAAAATTAAACTAGCAATCCTATATACAATTGTATATACAAAATTAAACTCTTAAATGGAGATGTTACCAAATTACGGGCAATCTCCAAAAATAGGTGCCTCCACGATAGCGATGCAATCTTGATGTGTTCTTTAAGCTTTGTTGCATCTACCATCCGGGCACACCACCTCCTCCTAAGTCTTGGAGGGAGAAGATCCACCTATACCTGTATCATTTAAATTCGGTGGCTCTTTTGGTACCCAAATCTTAGTGGGTCCTTTGGGGTTAGATCCGGGGCGAACCCAAACAAATTTATTCTTAACATTATTTTTAGCATAACAAAATTTTTCTAAATGGCCTTTGCGGCCACAATGTGTGCAAATGTAAATTCTACCACTATTGTACATAAAAGCATGATTGTGTGTGTGTGCATGTTTATGTTGATTGTAGAGGTTTATGATGAACATGTTTCCCTTGAGCTACTCCCTTAGGAAATTTAGATGCAAGCTTTTTAAAATCAAATGCACATTTTTAAAATGTTATCTAAGGAATCAACACGTTTTTGAATTTCAATAAAAACATTTTTATTACTAGAAATCATGGGGGTTTTTCCTTTATTAGCTACCTATTATACTTATCAAAATCATTTTCAATTTTTCAAAAGAACTAGATAACTCATTTTTCTCTTTTTTAAAACAAATTTCAAGTTTGTTCTTCAAAACATCATTTTTCCTTTTTAATTTCTTATGAGAATTGTGAAATCTCATACCTATGTTGCCATTCTTCAAAAAAATGAGCAAGTTCATCCATTGTGAGATCCATCATCATCAATGGAAGTTTCTAGACATACCTTAGATGAATCCTCACCTTGTGCCATAAAGCACATGTGGCGGCGTCGTGCCCTCCTCTTCGGATTCCGACTCCGAGTCATCCCATGTAGCGGCCAAGGCTTTCTTCTTCTTCCCGTGCTTTGAAGTGGTTGCTTGGAGAGCGGGGCAATCGGCAATTAGGTGACCGATCTTCTTGCAATGAAAGCAAGGACCGGGTTCTTCTTTTTCTTCTCGTACCTTCCTTGAGGTTTCCCTCTTCGGAAGTTACTTTGCCGTCCCTTCTTGTAGAACATCTTGCCCACCTTCCGGATGAGCATGGCGAAGTCCTCATCGCAATCTTCGTACGAGTCATCTTCCCCAATGATAGTAGAGTGGCTTTGAAGGCAATCGTCTTCTTCTTGGTGCCTCCCTCTCTCTCTAACTTTATCTCCATCTCATGATCGTCTTGAGATTTCTGATGAAGCCAGAGAAGTCCATCTCCTCTTTGTCGTTGAGCTCCTTGAGTGTGGTCGCCTTGACTTTCCAAGCTTTGGGAAGAGCTCTAATCACCTTCCTTATCTTTTGATCATTATCAATCTTGTCGCCTAAGGAAGAAAGAGCATTAGTTATTTTGTAAAAAACGGGTGAGCATGTCATCAATGCTCTCATTATCAAACATATAGAAATTCTCATATTGAGAACGTAGCAAGTCAACTTTGGCTCTCTTGACTTGAGACGTTCCCTCATGAGTCACAATGAGTATGTTCCAAACCTCAATGCGGATTTACAATTATTATGCGTGCAAGGTCATCCTCATTCAATGCTTGGGGTCAATGCATATTGTGCCCTAGCATTAGCCTCATAGTCTTTGGAAGTATCCTCGACCATGTGCTCTCATCACTAGTGGGTTCAATAAAATCTTTGGTTATAGCCCTAGCTACCCTAACTCCTAGGGATTTAAGGAAGAGATTCATTTTCACCTTCCAAATGGGAAGTTTAAACCATCAAACTTGGGTGGGGATTTAATGCTAGAAAAGTCCATGGATGCCATGAATGCACAAGTAAAAGTAAATGCAACAAAAATGTATATAGCCAAATATGGATCTCCCTAAGGTGGTTAGAACCTAAGTTGTAGGGTTAGGCTCTGATACCAATTGAAATCACCTAGAGAGGGGGGTGAATAGGTGATGCTATATGAATTATGGCAATAATGCGGAATTTAAAAATTAACTTAACAATTAGCACAATACACAAATTCTTGCAAGTAATAGACAATATAAAAGTGCAAGTAATAAAGAGATAGAGTTTAGAGAGATTTGATCAACGCACAACACAAGGAGTTGTTTCCGAGGTTCGAGCCACGCTCTACGTCCCCGCCTTCACACTTGAAGGATTTCCACTATTGAGGATCCCACTGGATCAACAATACAAGGACACACTTGTGCCGTCTCTCGTGATGCCGCAACACCACCTTGAGCACACTAGCTCGCCTTGAGGCCGATGCCTCTACAACTTCACTCAAGTAAGAAAAGAGTGATCAACACTTGATCACTTTACAAAAGCTCACTAAGCACAATCCTAGAACCAAATATGTAGATGTAGATATATGGGATTGTGTAGTGCTAAGCTAGAGAGAAGTAGAGATGTAGGCTTCAAGATGGGTGATTGGAATTTTGGCTTTTGAGAGAAAATCTTGTCTAAAAGGAAGAGCTTGGAAATCTTTAGAAATCTCTTGTAAAAATATTCTTGATGGCTCTAAAAATGTTAGTCATATCAACTGAAGTGACCTCCTATTTATAGGGGTCAAAAACATCCTAAGAGATTCGTTGGAATCAAATCCCAAAAAGAAAATCAGTCAGAAAAAATAGCTGTTGGATCTGTCAGAACTTTTGACAGAGTCCGGTCGACCGGGTCGGTCGACCGCCAACGGTCAAAAATATGAACTTCGGGGTTCATCGGTCGACCGGGTCGGTCGACTCGACCGAAAACTCCTGTGAAAGCAAGTGTACATCGGTCGACCGGGTCGTCGACTGATATAGACGTGCACAGTATTGTGCACATCGGTCGACCGGGCGGTCGACCCGGTTACTGTGAGTTCTGAAAAACAGAACTTCCAGAACCAGAAATTTTGGTTTTTGGTTTTGGGTCTTGGGTTATAATTTTGGAACTTGTAAAAACATAGAGTATGAGCATGTGTCACACTTCTATCATGTTAAAATAGTTTGATAAAAATCCTTTTGATAGAAACTTGTTTTTCATAAAATTGTCTTTTCAAAACTATTGTTTTTCTAAAAATCTTATTTCCAAAATATGTTCTCTTTAGAACTAAGTTGGAAATGGAATTTGAAAATCTTTTTGAAGCCATGAACCTAACTAAGAGGTGTGTGTGTGATAATCCCATAGCTCTACTTCTAATATCTAGCTTTGACAAAATCTAAAATAAAAATAAAAGTACAAATCTTGTTTTCTTTGTCTTCTTGATCTTGTCTTGATCTCACATTCATCTTGATCCCGAAGCATCCTAGTTGTGCATAGCTTGGGAATCTTCATTTTGCGGCGTCCAAACTTGTGAGTCTTTTAGCGGAGCCGTCAAAACCTGTTCTTGAACATGAAATCCTTTTAAACAAAAATATTAAATACATAACTAAATATGTTTTGTTATCATCAAAATAACTGGGATAATGGCCTTTGGGCCAACAGTTACAGTGGACTGGGACCATGTTGCAGTAAAGTTTGCGACCATTTTCAAGTGACAACTGAGAGAGTCTCTCTCAGCTGGCGGCTGAGGTACATTTTTCTCATATAATATATAATATATATATATATATATATATATATATATATAATCGGAAGAAAATAAAGTAAACAAACTCTAAATTACGTGATTATTTATATGTGCACATCTTAAAACATGAATATGATAATGTGATCGTTAAAAAAAAATCCGAATGTTGGAGTTTTAAGTCGCTTCCTGAAATTGTAATCTAAGAAAACCTACTAGGAATACTTTTCTCATATACAACACATAATCACACACACAACACACACACATGTATATGTGTGCGTGTGTGTACATCTATGTTTGTGTGTGAAAATGATCATATGGGAACGGTTTTCTCAAATTAAGTTTCGTGAGAACTGTACTGTGAGCTAACTTATAGATGATCCAAATCATTCATCTTGATCTACCTACTCAAATCAGACTAATAATAAAAAATCACGCAATTTCATGCATTTTTATCCATACATTAAATGATTACAAAATATTGTTATATTAGTTATAGAAAAAGCTCGCATTTGATGCATATGTGAAAATGTCTGGATATACGTGATATCTTATTGTTAGCCTAATTTGATTACACACACATATATCCCAATCATTTGACATCCACATGTGATCTCTAATTAGAATGTATGTATATTTTGGTACATTTAATTGAGAGTAATGAATATATTTACTAATTTGGCATTATAAATTAAAAAAAATCTTACATATTCAAATTCATGTGAATTGAAATTTTATAGCTCACAAATCAACTAAATAAAAAAATCAGGTTTAAGAGAGCTACAAATCATCCATTTTTAGATTATTTTTAAACCTTATGTGCATTAAAATCTTTTCCTATATGTATATATATCAGAATGAGGCTTTTGAGGCTTCATTCCTCTCAAAAAGAAAATATGTACGTTAAAAATTATTGGACGATGAATAATTGACATTACAGACTAGACCTACTTCTGTATATTTCAACAACTCTGTACAAATCAATACTTATTACTCAAGAGATTTGTCAAATTTTAAGCGAGAGGATCTTTTGTAAAAGTTCTTCATGAAGCCTAAGTTCGATCATCTTGAGACGATTTTTAGTCTATTCTCGCCAAGTGTATTGATGATTACTAAAGGAGTGGGTAGAAGTGATGAAGTGAGAACTGTCATTTTTCTACTTTCGCTGTCCATCCAAATACTGAAAAAGAAAATGAAAAAACTCTTTTTTCTTTTACACAACCATTATACTCACTTCCAAAATGCTACAGTTAATTTTGTGATCATATAAATCTCATTTGTAATAAGTTGTAATTCAAACAGTTAATATTGTGACCATATAAATCTTATTTGCATTTTAATTACACTCCAATTTTTTTTGATAATTAAATTTTGTTTTAATATTATTTTATGGTCAATTTGTGGTCAATTTTTTCACTTCCACTTCCGTATACTAACTAAACACCGAAATATACAATATGTTTTTCACTTTCACTTCTCAACTACCAACCAAACACCGAAAAAGATACACATAAATTCTCATTTTCAAAAGAAAAAAAATCCTACTTCTCACTTCCTCACTTTCGCCCACTTCCTTGAATCCAAACAGCCGATCAACCTTAGGATCTCTTTTTCTTTGGAACTGTTTGTTTGGACGTAAAAAGGCCGTAATCGTAAATGACTTACAACCCAATTACAACTACGATGTTTGTTTGGACCGTAATTCGTAAAAGACTTACGCAACTCAATTACCACTCACTACAACCCACTTACAGTTAATTTGGCGGTCATACAAATTTGTATTATTTTTTATGTTAATATTAATTTTTTAATATTTAACATTTTTAGTGTTTATTTGCAATATTAAAAATTTTTAAATTCACCAAATAGTTAATTTTATGATCAACTTTTTCACTTACGACTTACACATTACGACAATCAAACACCATAAAATACATATACTTTTTCACTTACAACTTTATATTACTAACCAAATACTGTAAACTTACATGCATGTAACTCATTTACAACTGTAAAAAAAATTTACCAATTACAGTTTACGAATTACGGCCAATTATGATAACCAAACAGGCCCTTAATGTAATAACACATGTAGGTTTTCTGCAAAGCCCAATAAAAATGATGGTTGTACATGAAGATTTGTTTTGCAATTTATTCTTAATGAATTATTTTTAAATACTAATAATGCTTAAAAAGGAATAATTAATACTAAATGAAATTGAAAATACTTCTAAGCTGGGGGAATTGCTTGAACAATTTAAATTACTTTCAACTAAAAACATCTACTTGTAACGCCCTGATCCCACGGGTACGGAGACGTTACTGCGACGTATATACGCAGGTTGAAAATACTCTCACGTATATATGCTAAGCATCAATGCATGCAAGAATCAGAGTACAGAAGTACAGTGGTAATATACATTCCAGCAATAATAACACAAGTACACAGTTATCATAGAGCGATGATATAATAAATCAAGAATATAGATCATTAAGAAGCGCAAAAGTAGAATGTACAATATGAAATATGGGAAAGTACTCACGAGTAGAAAGATGAGAATCTCGCGAATCAAGGGGAGGCCGGAAGAAAGAGGGTCCGAACAGGCAACCGCTAATCCACGCTTCCGCTGTGCCACTCTGATCAGGTATAGCAAGGCCACTACGCTCCAGACTCTAGGATCTGGACATGAGGATCCAGGGGTTGTCAGAAAGTAACCCGGCGAGTACATATGATAAAGCCAGTTGGCGTGATTAGGCAGTCACACGTGTGCATGATCAAGTGATGTGTGGTTCAGGCATACAGGTACAGACGATGACAAGTAACATAGGAAATTAAAGGAACAATAGTAAATCCGAAATCAAGTAAATACATGTATATCGATAAATCTGAATCGAAAAATATGAGTAGAAAATAGTATCGAGAGCTTAAGTACAAATAAACATGCGATAAATACAAGTATGGACAAAACTAGTTGTACAAACTCAGATTATGGATTCACGAGATTGATACGTCAAGGGAATAATCCAAATAGAAAACCCTCATCTATAGACTACATATCCCTTGTCGCCATCATTTGAGTTCATACAACTTGAGTTGCCCTCAGAGTAACAGAACTAGAGTGTGTCTAAATTAACCATTGTATCACAGAAATCATATGTCATAAAGCAGGGTGTCAACTCAGAGCATAATACCTGATTAAATGATTCATCACTATAACTGGAGAATATAAAGGTATTGCGTTTTAAGTTATTCAATAATAACAATCAGTACCGTCTGATATTTCAATCGCCTCTCTACCAGTGCCCACATCACTGATAGTCCATACTAGAGTTCGCACTCAAGTAGAACTCACTCGGGTCTGATATGTGAGTACCAGGATCCGAACAAAGGAGAGACCAAATATCACACATTCCTAATATTATTATTGTTTGCTTGTTACATTCTTATGTTATTCATCCGATCCATATGCTTAGGTATGTGTTACCGTTACACATACATCCACTTATGAATAAGACGAATTATTACTTAAAAACTGATAAATCTGATGGATTACATTTATAGTGGGTCCCGTCTCTGCCCGGGACTACGTCTCAAGAGTTCAGCATACTGCTTCTGAGGACTTATCATTACACGCCCCACACGACACTTCAGATATCAGGCTACTGCTTCTGGAGACTTATCATTACGCGCCCATACGATACTTCAGATATATCCACCAATATAAAATATAAATATGACATCATACCAATATCCATCAGTTTCCCCACCCTAGTATAAGTTGAGTACTTTATATATATATAGTCCAAAGATAATGTCCACAGTGAATACACAGTAATCCAACATCCATGATTAGTCAATTACGGGGATCAACATGAGTATGACATCAAGAGAATAATATCAGGAGTCTCCCTATTATAGGGTTCAGAAATATAGGAGTTCAGGAGCACAGAAGTTCAGGAGCACATGAGTTCACGGGGTACCAGAGGTCTGGTAACAGTATAATGATCATGCAGGTCCCCGTAAAAGTGATAATTATGAAATGCAATGTAATACAGGTGTCAGGTATAACAGTACCCAGTCATGTATCACAACATCAGGTCAAGTGTACTGGTACCATGTGAAAGTATGTCAAGTAAGTGATAGCATGTCAATTGACAAGTGTCATATATCAGGTGTCAGGTGTCAAGTGATAACATGTCAAGTACCGGTGTCAGATATCAAGTACCAGGGATCAGGTATCAAGTATAACATATCAGTGTTAGGTAATTAACATGTTGTTATCGGGTGAGTTGAATATAGAGTTACAATATCATATGTCAGGTAATCATCCGGTCATATAACATGATACATGAGACAATATAGTTAAACATTTCAAACTCCTCACAACCATATTTATAACAACAATAAATTAATTTTTTAATTAGTTATGCGAAGCTGAGCGAAGTGGGAGTGTATCTAGGCATATCCATGCAAGTATAATACCATTATAATAACGTCCAACAGGTATTCATATACATGTTAATTTTAGAAAATCACTCGCATATCATATATCAACTCACATAATGACACATCATGTATTAAACAGCAGGATAACAATTATTAGACATGTAATGATGGTAACATGACATTCACATATCAATATATCATGCAATATACGTTAAAATAGCAATCATTAGGTATGAAACGATGATAGCAAAGCATGAAGCAATACAAGAAGAGTACTTGCCTAAAATCACCAGAAAATGCCGTAAAATTTCGGAACACCATAAACATGTATATACGCTACAACCATATAATATATATAATTTATATATATACATAATATATTAGAGAGAGAATCAGAGAGGAGAGAGAGAGAATTAGCTAGAGAGAGAAGGAGGCTGCTGAGAGAGAGAGAGACTGTAGAAAAGAGAAGAGAGAGAGAGGGGTTGGCTGGAAAATATAGAGGGGTAAGGGAAAGAGTTTGAGGGAAAAGAAGGGGGTAAAAGAGGAAAGAAGGGGAAAGAAAGAAGAAAGAAGAAAGAAAGAAAGAAAGGAGAAAGAAGAAAAAAGGGGGAAAGGGGTGGTGGCCGGCGGCTCTGGCCGCCGCCGGCGGCCTGGGCAGCGCGCCGCGCAGGGGCGGCCGGCAGAGAGAGGGGTGGCCGCAAGCCCCAGGGTGGAGGGGAGTTGCTGTTGTAGGTTGTTGTAGTTGTTGGTGTTGAAGGTGATGTAGATGTAGATGGTGTGGGGAGGAGTTGGGGTGGTGATGGGAATTGGAAGAGAAGGTGAATGTGATGGTAGGGTGATGGAAGTGGAGGAGATGGTAGAGTATTGGTGGTGAATTTTGAGGATGAAGATGGAGGGTGAAATGGATATTGTGTTGAAATTGAAGGGGGATGGTGGTGTATTGTGGAAGGAGGAGGAAAGGAGAGGGTTTGGGGGAGGGAGTGGCCGGACCTAGGGTGGTGGCGGCACTCCAGGGACGGAGCCGGCGGCCGACATGGGGAAGGGAGAGGAGTGGAATTGGTGGGAGAGAAGAAATTAAGAGAATGGGGGAGATGGAGAGAATGAGAAGGAAAAAAAGAAATGAAAATTAAAGAGAAGGAGAGAGATGCGTGAGTATGGGAGGAGGATTTGGGGGGGAGGTGTTGGCTGCTGCTGCTGCAATTGGCTTGCAAGGTATGGGGGAGAAGGGGGGGTAGGTAGGGAGAAAGAAGGGAAAAGAAAAAGAAAAAGAAAATATTATTTTAATGCGAGTAAAATCGACTATTTAAGAAACGCTCCGAAAAATTCTCAAAAAAGAAAATATTATTTTAAGATACCTGGTGAAATCGGATTTGAGTAATTCAATCTGATTTTCAAATTAAAAATTTTGAAATTTTTGACGATACTGTTCGACATCAAAATCGGTCAAATTTTGATAAATTCAGAAAAAATTTCAAAAAATGTATTTAGATAGTAAATGAGATTCTAAGAAGTAATATGAAAGTCGTTTTTTATAAAATTCAACTCAATTTGGAAACTAAAATTTAGGAATCGGTCAGCGACACCGATTGACACCGGTTTTGAAGATTTTGCAAATTAATTTAAAAAATTCTAGAAAATCATGAAAAATCTAAAATATTGGGAAACAATGTTTAAAACTGAAGCCAGTCCAATCTGACTACCGAAAGACAAATCAAAAAATACACTAGGATCAGATCCCCGGTTAGAGTTGACTCCGAGTCGACGAATCCGAAACAATCACATAAATAATCATAAAATAAAAACAAATATAAAAACTAAATAAAAAAATATGATTAAAAAATTAGAATACATATCTAAGTACATATTTCAGGAACGATGTGCCACAATACTTATTTATAAAAAGGTTGTTTTCTCAAATGTATGGCAAGATCTATGAAACTTATTTTAAAATTTTATTGTACCCTTAGATCAAAGGGGATTGTGCCTTTAAATATACAGGTGTGTCTAACTTAAAGATGAGCACATAAGATTTTCTGCAACGCCCAAATAAAAATGATAGGTCACCAATAAATCTTGAGAATACAAGAGGGTTTTGGTTGCAATACAAAAACCATTTCCGAAAAACTCACGCCTGACTGGCTGATCAAAATGCAAATTAAATTAAATGGTTCTTATCAGTAAAAGTGTCCTTCAAGTGTCAGAAAGTGTACCCTAGGACGTGTTGGTTGCATGAATTCAAGATGGATTGTAAAATTTTTTCCTGAAGTGGTAGGGCTCGCTATAGTGAATTTTTCTAGCGTGTTTGGTTGTTCATTTCACCGAAAAAGAAGAAAGGAATGGAGGACCCTTAAACAGTAGCACCCTACTCAATAATCTCTCACAGGTATTTTCAATCACTCGGCCAAGGAAAGACTCGAAATATATTGTTCATGGGCCTGGCTTTGACTTTTCATAACGGTAATCAAGCGGGGCCCCACCACTTTATCCTCAAAATTTTACAACCATCCAATCACGGCTTGACAAGCTTTCTTCTATGTATTCCAGTATTAGGATCTTTAATGCTATTAATCCCGCGCTCTCGGCGTCCACATCGAGCCTCTTTGTATTTTTTAGCTTTTATAAGAGCATCTCCAAGGGTTACCTTGGAGATCTCTTATTTGGGGGGCGCTAAGGAGCCATTAGTCTCGAACGATGCTCCCTTAAATTTCCCTTCACTTTTTGTTTTAATATTTTATGTTTTGAATGATTTTTTCCCATTTATCTAATAAATTTGTAAAAAATATATTTAATTAAATATTTTATGTATTAGTTAATTATTAAATATTAAATTCATATTAATTAATTATTAAATTTAATAATTAAAATTTCATGTATTAAACCACTATTTAATAATATATTAACTATTAACTAAATTAATTTATATATTAATTTATATATTAATTAAATTTACTAAAACTTATTAAGGAAAAAAACGTTAAAATGGTGTGGTTCACATGTTAAAGAGGTTGCTAAGAGACTTTTTGACATTCTCAAATTAAGGGACATTTGTAGGGACTTGATTGGAAGAGGGAGAATTCCAGCCCCTTGGAACACAACTCCTCCAATGTTCCTTAATTTGTTGAAGGGGACCGGAGTTTCCAACCCTTGGATATGGTCTAAGTTGCCTCCCTAGTACATATGTATTAGGTTTACTGTTTTTTTCTAAAAAAAATAAAAAATGCTATTAATCTCAGAACAAATGCAATATCTTGCAGAGTTAGTTCAAAATTCCGCGGTGATCGAGAATAGCCTTTTGATGCTGCACATTGCGTCAAAAGAGTATTCTCGATCATACTCTTGAAGGGAACATAAGAAAAATACCAGTCATACTCTTTATCTTTCTTGAGTTAGAGTCAAGAGACTTGAATAGTTCTTGAAGATGTGAAGTGAAAATGCAACTAAAACTTAAAATTCTAATTTGAGACCTCATGGTTAAAGTATTAAGATATGGTACAAAGATCAAAGATAAAGAATATTAATAGATATCTCAGCGTGGCCTTTTCTTAGACTCAAAAGGAACTATGATTATCGATAATTATAAGTGTCAAGCTTTTGTGACAGGGTTTGGTGATGGGAATTTGCGCGCCTGACTCGGTCTCGAAGGAATCAAATCTCTTTCCCCACGCTCGCGCTCGCACGAGAGGACCAAAAGGAAGGTTCGAACCCAATCTCTTTTGTCGACTCGTCTGCGCAGAAATCGCCGGCATCTTAGTAACTGGGAATTATATTGTCTACAACATTTAAACCCTGTTGCTATATATATTTATCCTGGTGTGTGCGTGCACGTGTGTGTTATGGGGGTGAAGGGGTTGGGATTTAACTATGGTTATTAGTGATGAGTGTATGTATAGACTTGAGGGTGGGAAAAAAAAGAGAGAGAGAGAAAGAAAAGAAAAGAAAAAGAAAAATATATGAAGTCTCTCATGAAATATTTGAGAGATAATTAAAAGACGAGATTAGCTTCAGGTTCCATGGATGAGTTTGTACTCAAAGGTGATGGAGGCGAGAACCCTAATGCCGTTTGAGCTAGCTTTATGTAAGAGAGAGTTGTTGGCGCATGTAACTCGAGGAGAAGCATCATATATGCAATCTGATCTTGGATTATTTTGATAGATTATGAAAGATGAGTTTAGTTTCACTTTTGAAGGGATTGTTGTCGGCAAATGTACAGTTCTTGTAGCCTCTTCACATATGATCTCTCTCGTCGATTATTTTGATGGAACATGAAAGTGAGATTTATTACAATTTTCCAGCTTTATTGCCGGGCCCACTTACTAAATCTCCCCATATGCATCATGTGTGTGTGTGTGAGGGACATGCACCTCAGCCGCCAGTTAAGAGAGACTCTCCCAGCTGGCGCAACGTAGCTGAATTTCAGCCATGATTTTGAGCGCTGCTATCATACTCATAGTTTTTTGTGAGGATTGTGATCAAGTCGCAGTATTTTTCTGAGGAGTGCTATCATGGTAGCCGTGTTTTCTGAGCACTGCGACCATGGTCGCAGTCTTTTTCTGAGGAACGCGACCATGATCTCAGTCCTAATTACACTGAAAATATATGATTTTTTATAACTGCGACCATATCGCAGTGGACTGCGACCATGTCACAGTCAGCTGCGACCTTATTGAAGCGCTAGCTGAGAGAGTCTCTCTCAGCTCTCTCTCTCTCTATATATATACACACACACAGCCCTATTGCGTTGATTATTAAGCAAGCAAAAAAATTTTGAAATCTACCTGAAGCAACCAAACAAACAACCAAAATATAAAATTTTTCTCATCTTCTTCAGATTGATTCATAGGAGAGGAAGAAAAGACTGTTGATCACACTTTAGTAATACTCTCAAAAGATGATCTTCGAAATTGGTTTTGCCCATTGAACCACGTGCAGCTCCCATCTCACCAAAATGGAATCCTGTTGTCCAAAAGAGATAGAAACAGAAATGTCATTTAGGTTACGATAAATGGTAGGCGATGAGTAGGAATAAGAAGTAGAAACCCATTAACGAAGTGAACTTGAATTTTTCTCTTTCAATCTAGTCTCTATACTACAAAGGTTTCTACTTTTTGTCTTCTCTCTCTATTAACAAGGGTGCCGATGCCTCTTAAATCAGTTAAGACACAATTAATATAGGTTAAGGCCTATTTTGACCTAAAAATTTAAACTAGACCAAGATCAACTCGATCTCTTTTATATTTTACATTCAACTTTCAATGTGAGACAGTTCTAATCACATCACCTGTGATCTTAAGAAATGGACTCGTGTGGATTGCATAGAAAAGAAACATTAAGAACCCCTCGATAAAGGGAAGAAAAGTCCTCAAAATGATTAAAAAATTACCCCCAGAATGGAAGAAGAAAAAACGAAGGAAAAAAAAATTCAATAAGAAAAGAAAATGGGCTCTTGATCAACCAATTTGCCGATCAAAACCCCAGTATCAGATGGCAGTAGGAGTTAGTTAGACAAGGTGTAAGCGTGTGGGGCTCGTTTCATTGGATTGCCATTGCCATCGTGGCTCACATATCTATACTTCTAGAAATTGCTTGTGTTTTGTAGTATCAAAATAGTAAAATATTTGTAGTACAGATGGCGTTGGATTGCATAAGTGCAACATTTGTTGCATTTTCATGTAGCAAATCACGGGGCTGTTTGTTTCATTGTAAAATTTTGTAATTCGTAAATGACTTACAATCTAATTACAACTGCGCCATTTATTTGGACCGTAATTTATAAAAGACTTATGCAACTCAACTACCACTCACTTGCAGCCTAATTATCACTCACTTGTTGGAACTTGTTTCGATGAAGACGTTTGTGACGCATGACATGTGGAGCTCTAACACATGAAGAATCAAGAGTCCTACATGATCAAGATGCTCTAAAGAGAGTTGATAGAGTGTGGGTTGTAATTGTGATATAGAATGTAAAAGCCTTGACACAACACACTCATTTCAATGTTATTAGTCGACTTATACATTTTCCAAGTCGACTAATAACATGCCTAGTCGACTTGACCCAAACCATTAGTCGACTAAGTCCTGTGTCAGAATCAGACCAACTCTCTGTTTGTTAATTAGTCGACCTAACAGTCACTATAGTCGACTAATATCTATTTCTAGTCGACTAACCCTTGGTCTCTAGTCGACTAATACTTGACCCAGTCGACTATAAAGCAGTTGCAGTCGACTTGAGGTAGTTAACCAGAAAACTGTTCATCCAACGTCCACCTACCTAGTCGACTAATAGCTAAATCTAGTCGACTAATAGTTGAAATTTTGCCTAGTATAGTCGACTAACTCAGAACCCTAGTCGACTATAAACAGTTTCTGACTGTTGGACAGTTTTCGTTATCTGGTCTTTTTTGCAACGAATCTCAACGTTTCTTTGATTCAAATTTCTCCAATAACTCCTTAACTAACCCTAGTCTTCAGCTATAAATAGGGAAGTTATACTAAAGGCCAATTACCAAGTGTTTTTTATCAGTTTTCCAAAGCCAAAATCTGAAAAACTTGAAAACTGTTTTCCAAAGTTCAGTTCTTCACCAAAAGACATTTCCATTGTGAAGATTCTCTGAAGTTCTTTTTTCCTATACTGAACCTTATCCACATACACATCTGTACCAAGGCTATAGGAAAAGTATTGTATTTCTCAAAGCAAATCATTGTACACGGGAGGCTTCTTGGTTGTAGAGCCAGTTGTACAAGGTGAAAGGTATTCTCTTGGTGGAAGAGAAGGTGTTCTCTTGGTGGAAGAGAAGGTGTATACATTTGGCGAAGGGGATTTGTCAAGTGGTGTACATGGTGTATTGATTTTGGGTGGCAAAATCAAGGTTAAAGGAAAATCTCAAGCGGGTGGCTTGGGGACTGGATGTAGGTCACAAGGACCGAACCAGGATAAATCTCTTTGTTTGCGTTTGTCAACTTTTCTGAGATTTGTTTTCCTTTACTTGCAAGTTATTTATTTGCCTAACGATTAATCCTTCTTGCTTAGTGTTTATGTTGACTTGTGTGTTTTAGATTATAGTTGCCAACAGAGATAATTCCGCATTTATCCTTATCTCGGCGATCCTACAATTGGTATCAGAGCCCTGCATACCTAGTCAACAACAACAAGGATGGCAACGGAGTTCTCATCATCCCAATCAAAGAAGGACATTCTACACAACGTCCACCGCTATTTGACGGAACCAACTACAACTATTGGAAGTGTAGAATGAAGATATACTTGCAGTCACTCAACTACGACCTTTGGAACATCGTAGAAGCATCGCACACCAAGCCCACAACCAACTACAACGCTTGGAGTGAAGATCAAAAGAAGAACGCGAACCTTGACGCCAAAGCGACGAATGCTCTATTCTGTGCCCTAACCAAAGAAGAGTTCAACCGTGTTTCAACAGCAACTTCTGCACATCAAATATGGCATACTCTTCAGGTAACACATGAAGGCACTAATAAAGTTAAGGAATCTAAAATATCTATTCTTATCCACAGGTTTGAGTTATTCAAAATGGAAGAGAATGAAACCATATCCGAGATGGTTACAAGATTCACCAACATCACCAATACCTTAGCATCCCTTGGAAAGGACTACACCCAAGTTGAAAGAGTTCGAAAGATCCTTCGTGCACTCACACCAGAATGGGAGAAAAAGACAACCGCCATTGAAGAGGCGAATGATCTCTCAACTATGACATTAGAAAACCTAATCGGTAATCTAATGGCATATGAAGTGCAGTTGGAAGAAAGGAAGAAGGACGAACGACAACACCGTTCAAAGAAGAAAGAACTCGCCTTCCATGCATCTTCCGACACGGACAATGATGACGAAGAGGAGATGGCAATGCTCTCAAAGAAATTCAGGAAATTTCTAAAGCAAGGTAAATTCAAATGCTTTAATTGTGATAAACCAGGTCATATGAAGATGGATTGTCCTTTACTTAAGAAGAAAGATAAGTACAAGAGTAAGAAGTTCAGAAAGAAGAAGAACTACGAAGCATCATCAGAATACAGTGATTCATCAAGAAATAATTCATGGAAAGCATCAGAGAGTTCAGAATATGATGATGATGATATTTTGGTGAAGAACTGAAGTTTGGAAAACAGTTTTCAGGTTTTTCAGATTTTGGCTTTGGAAAACTGATAAAAAACACTTGGTAATTGGCCTTTAGTATAACTTCCCTATTTATAGCTGAAGACTAGGGTTAGTTAGGGAGTTATTGGAGCAATTTGAATCAAAGAAATGTTGAGATTCGTTGCAAAAAAGACCAGATAACAAAAACTGTCCAACAGTCAGAAACTGTTTATAGTCGACTAGGGTTCTGAGTTAGTCGACTATACTAGGCAAAATTTCAACTATTAGTCGACTAGATTTAGCTATTAGTCGACTAGGTAGGTGGACGTTGGATGAACAGTTTTCTGGTTAACTACCTCAAGTCGACTGCAACTGCTTTATAGTCGACTGGGTCAAGTATTAGTCGACTAGAGACCAAGGGTTAGTCGACTAGAAATAGATATTAGTCGACTATAGTGACTGTTAGGTCGACTAATTAACAAACAGAGAGTTGGTCTGATTCTGACACAGGACTTAGTCGACTAATGGTTTGGGTCAAGTCGACTAGGCATGTTATTAGTCGACTTGGAAAATGTATAAGTCGACTAATGACATTGAAATGAGTGTGTTGTGTCAAGGCTTTTACATTCTATATCACAATTACAACCCACACTCTATCAACTCTCTTTAGAGCATCTTGATCATGTAGGACTCTTGATTCTTCATGTGTTAGAGCTCCACATGTCATGCGTCACAAACGTCTTCATCGAAATAGGTTCCAACATTCTCCCCCTTTTTGATGACGACGCTTTGTGTGTGCACAAGTGCTCCTCCTGCAGAAAATATGTTAACTTTTCCTCCCCCTGCAAAAATTGGGTTATAACAAATATGAAAAGGCTTTGTTCTCCCCCTGCAACAAATATATTAGTATAAATATATATAATTGTTTTTTATCAATTTTTATATGGTACCTGCAAGATAACATTAGATGGTACCAAACATAAAAGATCATATCTAACGTTTAGGACTCCAAATCCATTTAGAATTTGGTTTCCACCTGTTAATATACATATAGTTGCAAGAATCACATATATCATGAATGTATGATGCAATATATGTATTTTTATCATGAAAACTTAAATTTTTAGGAATCCATATAAACTTACTTTTCTTAGACTTTTTTTTTACAAAAGAACTATATGGATTACTATAACATGAAGATTTTGCAATAAATCCAATACCATGATTATCATGTGACAATTTCTGAAAAGATATTAAAGCATTCAAATTTTTTTTCCTTTATTAAACTTAGTCACATTTTGCAAAAGATCTTCATACTTCTTTTTGAAAACTAACATGTCTTTATCTAATATAGAAATCCTTTCATTCAAAGACTTAGTTTCCTTTTTCAGAAACATGTTCTCTTTTATAAATTTCTCATTTTCAATTTTCAAAGATGATATGACTTTTTCAAACTCATCTTATTGTTGAGAATTTATAGATGAACATTGTAATGCATAACATGAATTTTCCTTTAAAAGTTTCTCATTTTCTTTTGACAAAACTTTGTTTTTCAGTTTTTCATTTTTCAGCTCACAGTTAATTTTGTGGTCATGCAAATTTGTATTATTTTTTTATATTAATATTAATTTTTTTAATATTTAGCATTTTTAGTATTTATTTGTAATACTAAATCTTTTTAAATCACCAAATAGTTAAATTTGTGGTCAACTTTTTCACTTACGACTTACATATTATGAGAACAAAATACACCGTAAAATACAATATACTTTTTCACTTGTAACTTTATATTAACAACCAAACACCGTAAAACTTACATGCATATAACTCATTTACAATTATAAATGACTTTACCAATTATGACTTATGAATTACGATTAATTACGACAAACAAACAGACCCCAAATAGTCTTTGAAAGACAACCAAAATTATTATACATAAAAAAAAATAAAATAAGAGAGAGTAATTGAACATACTTGTGATGAGAAAAATATGTAAATAAAAGATATGCATATTAGGAATCATGAGAGAGGAAATGTGCGTGATAATTTGTTTCTTCGACGTTTGATATCAATGTTATATAAAATTCTAAAACCATGATATAATTTAATTTAATTGAGTCCTGAGAATTTTGGACCCAGCGATGCATATTAGGTAAGATCCTACAGATTTACTACGTATGAAATTTGAGATCGCAGTGATTGTTGAATATATTGTTATATTAGATAAATATCCTAATCTATACTATTATAAAAAGCATCAGTTGAAATGTTGACAAAAAAAATTTCGTCTATCAGTTTGTCCAAATGGGAATTTTTTTTCACATTATTATTATAAAACTTTAAAATTATAATTTTAAAACAACATTATTTAAGTAGTTTAAAAAAATATTAAAGCTAACTCTCTCTCATCTAAAATCACTCAAACTAAAAAAAATATATATATATTTATTTTTATTTTAAAAATCTAGCAACTAATTAATCTCGTTATATACATTCCCCGTTATGGAATACAATTACTCTCTCATTTTCTCATATGAAATCTACAAACTAAATATTTATCTTTGTTCCTCTTATGTCATGAAAAATTAATGTTTCTCTTATCTCTGTTCCTTATTCTGAAAATTTTCAAACTAAATATTTATATTTATCAGTAATTGAAATAATTTGTTCACCAGTCAGAGATCAAGCCTATAATCAGATAACAAATAAATAAGTCAAGATTATTCAAAAAAATTATTAAAATGTATAAAATAAGAAATATCTAAGTTTGTTATTTAATCAATGAAACTATTTTTTAAGGAAAACCTACAACTCAATCAACAAAATTAATTACAAACTTTATGTTCAATTAAGTTTCAATAAAACTGTTAGACTCACCATTAATGTTTTTATATTTATTCATTTGCAAAATAATTAAAAACATGAAATATTTCTCTTTGCATCTAATTTTCTTATTCACATCAGGAAAAAATTTGATTCCATCCAACCATCACTTGTTTCATTTTCTATTTTATCCTTTCCTATTGCACCTAACGTTGCTCACCTTTAATCTGGACCGCGACGTAGAGTATTTTGCGGAACGATTTTTTTTGTATATGTCGTTTTGTTCGTGGTCGCGATGAGTTTTATGAGGCCTGACTGAGAAATAAGGTATTTTGTGAGCAATGCAATCATGGTTGTAGTCCTCACATAACCTCAAAAATAGGACATTTTGTGAGGATTACGACTATTGCAGTCATCATAAAGACTCAATATAGGACATTTTTGTGAATATGCAATCATGATCGCAGTTCTATTAAAGAGGCTGCGATCATGATCGCAATCATATAAAGATTCAGAAACATGATATTTTTGTGATGACTGCGGTCATGATCGTAGTCATCATAAATAATGCATTTTATGAAGACTATGATCATGATCATAATCCTCAGAAATAAAACTGCAATTATTTTGTGAGAACTGCGATCATAGTCACAGTCCTCTATACTGTGATCATTTTTGTGAGGATTGTGAATATAATCGCAGTCCGCAGAAATATGACATTTAAAAATGGTCCGCTTTTTTTTGAAGCGATTACTTAGGAATATTTTTGTCTTTCACGATAACCCCTAGTTCTAAATATACATGTCACCGTATTAGTACTCGATACGACATACATTTTTAATTTGACCTTTCTAGTAGACAGATTGAACTAATTTCGCTCTAGAAAATATTTTCTAATATTTTTGGTTTTTTAAAATTTTTTGAAAATTTCTAGATTAATTTGAAAAATCTCTGAATTTGACGGCGTCAGATACTGGTAATCGACTCCATGATTTTAAATTCATAATCAGGGTTGAATTTCAAGAATCTATTTTTAAATTTAAATTATATATTTAACGTTAGCATATTTTTGGGAATTTTTCGGAACTGGTCAAAATTTAACCTAATTAAATAATAATATAATAATATATTTTCTATTTCTTTTTTCCTTCTCTTCTCTTCTTCAAATATCTATAATTTTCCTCCCACTTCTTTAGTTTTCTACAATCTTCCCACCACCTTAATTCCAACCGCATTTCTTTGGGGTAAATTTCTCACACGTGGAGTTCTCTCCACCTCTCTCACGCTTTATCTTTTGCTCTCTGTTTCACTGTCTCTCTCTCGCTCTCTTTTTCTCTATATATCGTTCTCTCTCCCCCTCAGCCTACTCGCTGATTGCCCCCGTCCATAGCTCCATCACCGACACCCACTCACCACCCAACCCTCCTTCACGCTTGGCACAACCACCTCCTCACACCTCCCTCCTTCCTCCATCGTGCACTCTCTTTTCTCTCTTTCCGTCTCCCTCTCAACACCTTCCTCCTCCTTACCACTTCCTCGCGCCTCACTCTGACCACTGCGACCACCGCGCCACCCCTAACGCCTCCCCAACAACTTCCATCCATCGCCACTTTCCGTCGTGAGTGCTATCTATTCATCCCTCCCTCCTCCTTTTTATCTCTCTTGTTCTTTCTCTATCACTCTCTCCGGTTATCGGAGCTCCGTCGCTGAGACCAGCCGCCGCTGCCGCCGAGCCTAACCGCCTCCTCCGTCGCTGCGCGTAGTCCCCGAGCCTACAATTGACGCAGCCAGAAACCCACGGTTCCTCCCTCCTTCCTCTTCTTCTTCAGTGGCTGCATGTTGAAAAGAAAACCCATAATGGGTATTTGGGTTTCTGGGTAAACCCAACACGTATCCAACCCACTTTGACATAAAAGATAAAATTACATATAAGCCCACTGTAAATTATAATTTAACCCTGCATAATTACTGCTAACTCTTGAATCAATTTCTGATATTACAAAACAAGTCCTGAATCATGTTTCGGACATAACTTGATCGTTTGATGTCCGAATCGCGCGCTCTTAGTACCCTTAGGACCGTAACAGTGAGAGCGTCACTTGTAAGGTAAGTATTTACTTGTATTTTCACTATTTCACCTAATAAATCATTGATATGATTCATGTTATCCGATTAGTGGATTTGATTACAGATATTGTAGATATTCCTGATAAATTGTCTATCCCTAAGGTGTTGTATGGTATATTTGAGCCTGGGCTTGTCCTGTTGGGTTATCAGTAATGGTTATGGTTTATTATGCATGTTATTGGTTAGAGTAACTTCCTGTATTTTTGTTATTTATTCCTGTTACATGTTACCCGGTTAATCCTGTTATTTATTCTCGTTACCTATTACTCGAATAATCCTGTTATATATTTCTGTTATTTGTTACACAGATATTCCTATTATTGACTCTTGTTATCTACAAGATACATATCCCCCCCCCACACACACTACTGAAGTACATACCACTAGGAGAATGTTTCCTGTATGCCTGTTACTGGTTCTTGTTATACGAGGAGTCATGGAAACTTATCAGACCATGTCCACATACACCCCACTGTAATACAATCACTTAGGGATGGGGAGACTTGATAATTAACTAGACCTTATCGGGTGGGTGTCTGGATCCATTATAGTCCCACAGTAGGGGACGAGGTAGTGCTAGCTACCATTTATTATAGCTCATTAAGCTCCCATTTTTCGATAATTGTTTTGCTTTAGCGGTCTAGCCCTGGTCTCTGCAGCCAGGGTTCTGTTTAAGGCCGTGATCTCGAGTATGCACGGGATACACCCACCTGATCAGAACTCTTCGATTATTAAGTCACATGACACATGTTTATACACGCACGGATAGTATGTGCAGATTTACTTCACTACTATATTATGTTTATCGCCATCTTATATATATATCCTATTTGTTCCATGTGTATGTATACATCATGTTATTCCTTTATTTCTGTTCTCTTTCATTTGTACATTTACTCGGTCGTGTCTGAGACCGTGGGTTTGCATGCTTATATATAGATCCTATAATATCACCCTCAGAGGAGGACTAGAAGTACCTAGATGGACTGGCTGAGCAGCTGTAGGATTGTTCATGACGTTTTTATCTCTTTGACTTGAGGTATGTTCCATAATAGTATTCTTTTTTTGTTATATATGTCCAGTTATATATGTACAGTTTCATAGATGTGCTGATGGACTTATATGTACTCTATTTTTGGCATTGTATAAGACTGTATTATGTATTCTTTTGACATGTGATGTATACAATATCAGCAGTGTTCTTTCTTTATTTTGATACTTGTACAAGTCTACAGTAGGGCTAACGTGTATGCGTAGCTAATCATATCACATACTGTTATACTGTACTTTGGGCAGTAAAGCGCGACATGATTTTTCTTAGTATAAGAGCTTGGTTCAAACTTGAGCGTTGAAAGGTTCGCAATACATGACCCAGCCTTTTCGAACCTAGTTCTTACCTGTAGATTTGGACGAGATGCTACACTGCTGATATGTAACAAGTTACATAACATGAACACGAGTCCATAGTTAGGAATTAAATTAACTTGTCTTAGTCCCGATTCTAATCTTGTATTCATTAATTAGATAGCTCAGCGTGTTACTAAGAACGGTCCCAGGAATCAGTGGTGTTCATGAAAATATTGTTGGAGTCCCAGCAGCAACAAAATGAGCGAGTTAAAGTTGCTCTAGAGAAGATAGCTGCTTCAGGAAGTCTGACCAGACAGGGGAATGTATCTAACTTCAGGAGGCTCCACCCTACAGTCTTCACAGGAGAAGAGAGCCATCTGGATGCTGAGCAGTGACTTGTTGACACAGAGAATTTATTGGCATCAGCCTAAGTTCCAGAGGCTGATCGGGTAGATGTAGTGAAAATGCAACTATCGGGAGTGGCACGTTCATGGTGGCTTGCAGAAGAAAGTCATTGTCGGGACCCATCTCTTGGAAGACATTTTCAGAGATATTTCTTGCCAAGTTCTTCTCTGACACAGCCGAAACAGAAATGGAGCAGAAATTTATAAATCTGAGACAGGTTAGGAAGATAATTAATGAGTATGCAACATAATTTTCTAAACTCAACCGATTTGCTCCATATATGATGTTCTTTTGAGGAAAATCGGGCTAGGAAATTTCAGCAGGGTTGAATTTAAAACTTCAGCGATATATCATATCACTCAGATACAAGACTTTCACAAAAGTGTTAATTGCTGCCAGGGAATAAATGTAGCTCAGCAGTTTTATGTGAAGAGTGCCCATTAATAGCATAAAGCGCCTGATTGGACAGATTTCTAGAGGGGCTTAGGCTAGGCAGCTTGGTACAACACCCCAAAGCGTCAAATAGCTGCATTGCCCCATTACTAGTCGGCTAAGTGTAAATTTTGCCGTTAGATGGGGCATAGTATGAGTGATTGCAGGTTGGCTGTAACGCCCCGATTCCAAGGATACGGAGATGTTATGGCGACGTACATACGCAAGGTGAAAACACACTCACGAGTACGTTAAGCCTCAGTGCAGGAAATCACCTCATAGTTATAGGGGTCCCAGCCGGAAATAAGTACAAGAATACCTGCAGAAAAAGGTGAGTGATCATAATAGCTATGAAAAATGGTGACAAATAAGATAACGAAAATAAAGCTCCAAGATACCTAAGGATAGTCCCGATCAGGAATCTCTGATATGACTCCAAGGCACTCTCTGATATTACGGTAACTCGGATCTCCAACCTGGGCACGCAAACCCAGGGTCGTCAGAAAGCGACCTAGTGAGTGGTAAAATGAAGGAGGCAGTAATATATACTATAGTACTACAAGCACGATACTAAGATTAATAGTGATACTATTTAATAAGTATATAAGAAGCAGTAAAAAGGTATACAGGAAACAGAATATATGCAATGTAACATGTACATGAGTAGGATGCCACCACAGAAAATATAACATGTACCAGGTGTAGTAACAACATATACAAGTAACATGATAGTGGATAAATGATCAGGTACAGTAATAAGTACAACGAAACAATAATTTACATGTATCAGGCAAGTCATGTTATTTATACAATAGTAGCAATCAGTACCACCTGGTATTTTAATCAATCTCTTTCAGTGTCCCATACCACTGGCAGTTCATACTGGAGCCCGCACTCCAGTCGAACCCATCCGGACATGGCCTACGGGTACCATTATCCAAACGAGAGAGTGATCAAATAACAAGTGTTCCCGACGTCCACTATTGTGTACACTGTTTTATTATGTTAATTGGAAACCCATGGTCGAGGAGTTCTTATCGGGTGGATGTATCCCGTGCATACTCGGGATCACGGCCTTAAACAAACCCCTGGCTGCTGAGACCAGGGCCCTCCGCTAAGAGGGGAGCATGAATCAAGTAATAAGAGCTCATGGAGCAATTGGTAGGTAGCACTACCGTCCCCTGCAGTGGGAAAACAATATGGATCCAGTACATCACCCGATAAGATCTAATCAACCGTCGAGTCTCCCCCATATCCCAGTTAGATTTATGATCTGATATATCAAGTATACAATGTAACCAGAACAAATACAGTACATGATACGGGTAACGTGGTAACTGAACCTGAGCTCTGTTGATAGCATAGAACAATATAACGGGAAACGAGAACAATATAACGGGAAACAATATAACGGGAACAATATAATGGGAAACGAGAACAATAGATGTGGGAGCCCACATATCGCATATCAACAGCTCTCATGTCCAGTAACGGGGGTATCCATATCAGTAACAGGAAACAATCATATAACATGAATACGATAATATGGAACAAGAATACATGTAATATGCACGGTGATCCATATGACAAGAAGATAGAACCAACACATGTATGTACACTTGTGCGGTGAGTATATGTAGCAGTGATGCCTGTGTAACGAGTATCCGTGAAGTGGTGCATGTAGTGTGACGGGTCATAGTATCGGTGCAATATGTACATGTAATAATAATGGTCAGTGACTAGTATCATGTACGGTGAACTACAGTTTCCGTGTAATGATATCCGTGTCCTTGTAGAACATAGATGTGTCGCTATCATCCGTGTAATATCTCTGTGATAATACATATAATAACAGGAATCAGTGTATCCGTGACCTGACAGTATCCGTGTAATCTATCTGTCATAATAGTGGCCAGTGTATAATGGAATATCATGTCTAGTGAACTACCGTAGCAGTGTAATGAGGATACTAGTGCATGAAATAACGGTGTCCAATATTCCTATCTCGTGATATTGTATCGAGTACCGTGGATCAGTATACAGATGATAATAGTTATCTAACTATTATATACTACATGAAATAATACTGTCCACTAATATGGTGAACTAGTGGCCCGACTGTCAGTGGTCCATGAACATGACCTAATAGGCATCCAGTGTCACACTCTACGTCTATTAGGTATCAGGCATATTCTAAGTACGGTGTTCTTTACAGTGTTTTAATATTATCTACAGTTTATTTTACCGGTATCATGTTTTATTTAAATAAACAACCAAGTTCAATCAATATAATAAAAAGATAATTTACAAAATAAAAACACTCACTAACTAGCCATAGTACTGTAGCTCTCTTACCCACGATCGCAACGGATCCAGAATCGTCCCAATCGGAGTCCGGATGCTCCCATATCGCCGGAATACTAAATCATAACAAATAAGATTAAATATGTAAATAAAAATAAGAAATGCAAATACTGAATTGTACAAGGGAGTTTTCTGTAAAATTACCTGTAATGGGTTTGGATGCGGGTTTGGGCTCATAACGGGTCAGGTTTGGATCCAATACCAGAACCCACTTACTTTAAGTTAAATGGGTATTGGATTTTAACGGGTTTTAACCCAAACCCAAACCCAATATGGGTTAATGGATTCGGGTGTAACCCGAACCCACTCCCCCAACACAATTAGTAGCAGCGGCAGCATTTGCTGCCGCTGCTGGGATGCTGTGGCCGGCCAACCCTGCTGGCCGGCGGCCTGTGGCAGCCCGCCGGCGGCGGCCAACAGCAGCCCGCCGCCGGCGATTTAGCCGCCGGCGGCGGATAAGCCCGAGAGAGAGAGAGTGAAATTGAGAGAGAGGAAGGGAGAGGGAGGAAAGTTGCAGAAGAAGAAGGAGAAGAAAGAGAAGAAGAAGAAGAAGAAGAAGAAGGGAGGGGGCGGTGGTGCCCTAGCCGCCGGCGCCTGGCCGGCGGCGAGGTGGCGCGCGGCCACCTCTGGCCGCGGGCGCGGGTCAACTCCGCCCCTGGCCTGAAACAGAGAAGGGGGAGAGTTTGGGTTTAAGAGAGAGAGAGAGAGAAGAGAGAGAGAGAGTACAAGATTTAGAGAGAGAGAGAAGAGAGTGAGAGAGTACAAGATTTAGAGAGAGAGAGTGAGTTTGAAAGTAAGAGGAGGGAGAGATTTTAAGAGGAGAGAGAGATGAGTTGGTTGGTTTTAGGCGGTGGAAGATTTCTCCAGAGACTTGGAGAAGAAGAGGGAAAAGAAAAGAATAAAGAATGTTTTAATTTAATTAATTAATATTAAATTAATATGATGAAAAATTGACTAGTTCCGAATGATGCCCAAAAATTACAGAAAATAGAGAATATTATGCTAAGACGGAATATGAAAACAGTTTGATGAAATTCGATCCGATTTGCAAATTAAAAATCCTGGAAGATGTCGCCGTACCGGGCGACACCGGTTTGGCCGGATTTTCGATAAATTCAGAAAAATCTCCAAAAATACCCGAACGTAGATAACATGATTCTAAGGCACATGGTGAAAGCGGATTCTCAAAATTCTACTCCGTTTGTGAAATAAAAATCGTAAAGCCGATTATCGGTATCGGTCAACACCTACGGAGATTTTCCAAAATAATCCAGAAAAATTCCAGAAAATTCGAAAAAATCTAAAATATTAGAAAATAATTTTTGAAATTGAAATCGGCTCAATCGGACTATCACGGAGGTCAATCAATTTTATACGTCGTATCGCGTACCGATACTGTGATACGTACACCGGGGCTCAGGGGGTTACATTTCTCCCCACCTTACAAAAATTGCGTCCTCGCAATTTCCATTCAGGTGTGAGAACAATATTTTCAACCCCAAAGTCTAAATGGTACGAGTCCACGACACTTTCGCTGCGCACTCTGCTATCTATAAGGAACGAGATGGAGAAGTATGGTAGTGAACTCATCCTAACGGATGGGAAGCAAGACGATGCAAGGAAAGCGAGAAAGAAATCGGATGTTTTGGTTGACAACTGGAAGGAAGGAAGGAAAATAAGCGAGTCAAGGAATGAATTGTCAAGGTCATGGTATTCTTGTACTCATTACTGGAGCCCCAAATTCAGATACAGATCAGTTAATCTGAACCTGACTGTACTGTTGGTAAGAGCCTGAGGATTGACCCAGGTGATTACCCACACCAGGTGTGAACCTAGGCTCTGATACCACTATGTAACGCCCCGATCCCAAGGATACGGAGACGTTATGGCGATGTACATACGTGAGGTGAAAACACACTCACGAGTACGTTAAGCCTCAGTGCAGAAAATCACCTCATAGTTATAGGGGTCCCAGCCAGAAATAAGTACAAGAATACTTGCAGGAAAAGGTGAGTGATCATAATAGCTATGAAAAATGGTGACAAATAAGATAACGGAAATAAAGCTCCAAGATACCTAAGGATAGTCCCGATGAGGAATCTCTGATATGACTCCAAGGCACTCTCTGATATTACGGTAACTCGGATCTCCAACCTGGGCACGCAAACCCAGGGTCGTCAGAAAGCGACCTAGTGAGTGGTAAAATGAAGGAGGCAGTAATATATACTATAGTACTACAAGCACGATACTAAGATTAATAGTGATACTATTTAATAAGTATATAAGAAGCAGTAAAAAGGTATAGACATGTTATCTTTTAATACCATCACTACCTAGCCGGTTATCATCGGGTCATGTCTATAGTCGTATCCAGGTTATATAAAGATGTCTAGTGGTGACGTACTAGAAGTGAGCATGCTAGTGGTGACGTGATAAAAGTGAACATACAGATGTGCATATGCAATATACCCTTAATACGGTGTCGTGCATCTGCAAGGAATACAGGAAAAAGAATATATGCAATGTAACATGTACATGAGTAGTATGCTACCACAGAAAATATAACATGTACCAGGTGTAGTAACAACATATACAAGTAACATGATAGCTGATAAATGATCAGGTACAGTAATAAGTACAACGAAACAATAATTTACATATATCAGGCAAGTCATGTTACTTATACAATAGTAGCAATCAGTACCACCTGGTATTTTAATCAATCTCTTCCAGTGTCCCATACCACTGGCAGTTCATACTGGAGCCCGCACTCCAGTCGAACCCATCCGGACATGGCCTACGGGTACCATTATCCAAACGAGAGAGTGATCAAATAACAATTGTTCCTGACGTCCACTATTGTGTATACTATTTTATTATGTTAATTGGAAACCCATGGTCAAGGAGTTCTTATCGGGTGGATGTATCCCGTGCATACTCAGGATCACGGCCTTAAACAAACCCCTGGCTGCTGAGACCAGGGCCCTCCGCTAAGAGGGGAGCATGAAACAAGTAACAAGAGCTCATGGAGCAATTGGTAGGTAGCACTACCGTCCCCTGCAGTGGGAAAACAATATGGATCCAGTACACACCCGATAAGATCTAATCAACCGTCGAGTCTCCCCCATATCCCAGTTAGATTTATGATCTGATATATCAAGTATACAATGTAACCAGAACAAATACAGTACATGATACGGGTAACGTGGTAACTGGACCTGAGCTCTGTTGATAGCATAGAACAATATAACGGGAAACGAGAACAATATAATGGGAAACGATATAACGGGAACAATATAACGGGAAACGAGAACAATAGATGTGGGAGCCCACATATCGCATATCAACAGCTCTCATGTCCAGTAACGGGGGTATCCATATCAGTAACAGGAAACAATCATATAGCATGAATACGATAATATGGAACAAGAATACATGTAATATGCACGGTGATCCATATGACAAGAAGATAGAACCAACACATGCATGTACACTTGTGCGGTGAGTATATGTAGCAGTGATGCCTGTGTAATGAGTATCCGTGAAGTGGTGCATGTAGTGTGATGGGTCATAGTATCGGTGTAATATGTACATGTAATAACAATGGTCAGTGACTAGTATCATGTACGGTGAACTACAGTATCCGTGTAATGATATCCGTGTCCTTGTGGAACATAGATGTGTCGCTATCATCCGTGTAATATCTCTGTGATAATACATATAATAACAGGAATCAGTGTATTCGTGACCTGACAGTATCCGTGTAATCTATCTGTCATAATAGTGGCCAGTGTATAATGGAATATCATGTCTAGTGAACTATCGTAGCCGTGTAATGAGGATACTAGTGCATGAAATAACGGTGTCCAATATTCCTATCTCGTGATATTGTATCGAGTACCGTGGATCAGTATACAGATGATAATAGTTATCTAACTGTTATATACTACATGAAATAATAGTGTCCACTAATATGGTGAACTAGTCGCCCGAGTGTCAGTGGTCCATGAACATGACCTAATAGGCATCCAGTGTCACACTCTACGTCTATTAGGTATCAGGCATATTCTAAGTACGGTGTTGTTTACAGTGTTTTAATATTATCTACTGTTTATTTTACCGGTATCATGTTTTATTTAAATAAAACAACCAAGTTCAATCATATAATAAAAAGACAATTTACAAAATAAAAACACTCACTAACTAGCCATAGTACTATAGCTCTCTTTCCCACGATCGCAACGGATTCAGAATCGTCCCAATCGGAGTCCGGATGCTCCCGATATCGCCCGAATACTAAATCATAACAAATAGGATTAAATATGTAAATAAAAATAAGAAATGCAAATACTGAATTGTACAAGGAGTTTTCTGTAAAATTACCTGTAATGGGTTTGGATGCGGGTTTGGGCTGCTAACGGGTCGGGTTTGGATCCAATACTCGAACCCACTTACTTTAAGTTAAATGGGTATTGGATTTTAACGGGTTTTAACCCAAACCCAAACCCAATATGGGTTAATGGGTTCGGGTGTAACCCGAACCCACTCCCCCAACACAATTAGCAGCAGCGGCAGCATTTGCTGCCGCTGCTGGGATGCTGTGGCCGGCCAGCCCTGCTGGCCGGCAGCCTGTGGCAGCCCGCCGGCGGCGGCCAACAGCAGCCCGCCGCCGGCGATTTAGCCGCCGGCGGCGGATAAGCCTGAGAGAGAGAGTGAAATTGAGAGAGAGGAAGGGAGAGAGGGAGGAAAGTTGCAGAAGAAGAAGGAGAAGAAAGAGAAGAAGAAGAAGAAGAAGAAGAAGAAGGGAGGAGGCGGTGGTGCCCTAGCCGCCGGCGCCTGGCCGGCGTCAAGGTGGCGCGCGGCCACCTCTGGCCGCGGGCGCGGGTCAACTTCGCCCCTGGCCTGAAACAGAGAAGGGGGAGAGTGTGGGTTTAAGAGAGAGGAGAGAGAAGAGAGAGAGAGAGAGAGAGTACAAGATTTAGAGAGAGAGTGAGTTTGAAAGTAAGAGGAGGGAGAGATTTTAAGAGGAGAGAGATGAGTTGGTTGGGCTTAGGCGGTGGAAGATTTCTCCAGAGACTTGGAGAAGAAGAGGGAAAAGAAAAGAATAAAGAATGTTTTAATTTAATTAATTAATATTAAATTAATATGATGAAAAATTGACTAGTTCCGAATGATGCCCAAAAATTATAGAAAATAGAGAATATTATGCTAAGATGGAATATTAAAACGATTTGATGAAATTCGATCCGGTTTGTAAATTAAAAATCTCGGAAGATATCACCGGTACCGGCGACACCGGTTTGGCCGGATTTTCGATAAATTCAGAAAAATCGCCAAAAATACCCGAACATAGATAACATGATTTTAAGGCACATGATGAAAGCGGATTCTCAAAATTCTACTCCGTTTGTGAAATAAAAATCGTAAAGCCAATTATCGGTATCAGTTGACACCGACTACGGAGATTTTCCAAAATAATCCAGAAAAATTCCAGAAAATTCGACAAAATCTAAAATATTAGAAAATAATTTTTGAAACTGAAATTGGCTCAATAGGACTACCACGGAAGTCAAATCAATTTTATACGTCGTATCGCGTACCGATACTGTGATACGTACACCGGGGCTCAGGGGGTTACATTGGCCAATAACTTGTGTCTGATTTGTGGGTCGAGTGAGAATCGAGCTAATCAGTGCTCCCACACTCGACAAATGGCAGGAAAGATAGTATCAGTTCCAGCAGGACAATAGAAGCAGGTGGTGTCAACACCATCAAGGCCTATGGTTCCTTTTCAGCCTACCTAGGCATTCTCTACCTCCTTAGCAACAAATGTATCAACAATCTCAGAAGGAAAATGTAAGGCCAATGGGACCAGTCAAAGGCAAGGGCAAGACTTATACTCTTACTGTTGATCAAGTAGATGCTTCAGGAGAGGTTGTCACAGGTATCATTTAGTCCATTCCATTCTTGCATATGTCTTATTTGATTCTGGTGTTACACAATGCTTTGTTTTATCTAAGTTTATTAGTAAACATAATATATCCTGTGACATAATACACTGGGTTGGATAATTAGCACTGGGAATGGGGTAATGTCGTATATAAGGTGTGTACGAAATGCCCCATAGTTATTTGTGGTAGGGAGTTTATCATGAACTTCTTGCTGATTGATCACTGTGATTTTGACGTCTTATTGGGTATGGACTGGCTTAGTCGAGTGCATGCAGTTGTAAATTGTCAGAAGAAAAGTGTGGTGTTTGGATTCCCAATCAGCCGGAGTTCGAATTCCCTGAGAAAAGCAAAATTGCCGATCAAGTGACACACCCGGATATAATGCTTAGTGGGACCCTGACTATATTAGATGTGGTCAGTTAGAAGTTCCAGAAGTAGTGAAGGAATTCATGAATGTATTTTCTATGGATTTGCTCGGATTGTGTCCAGATAGGAAAGTGGAGTTTACGATTGATGTGCTTCCTAGTACTGCTCCAATCTCCAAGGCACCGTATTGGATGGCACCATTAGAGTTGACGGAAGTGAAAAACCAGATTTAGGATCTTCTGAGTAAGGGGTTCATTAGACCAAGTACATCACCGTGGGAGCTCCAGTATTGTTAGCAAAGAAAAAAGATGGGTCACAGAGATTATACATTGACTACAGGGAGCTCAATAAGGTGACTATAAAGCACAAGCACCCTCTGCCCATGATTTATGATTTATTTGATCAACTATATAGTGCAATAATATCTTCTTGACTGGATCTTCATTCTAGTTATCACCGGTTAAAGGTGACGACATCAGATATCCCGAAGACTGCTTTTAGAATAAGATATGGACACTATGAGTTCTTAGTAATACCTTTTGGGCTTAATAATGCACCCGCAGTTTTATAAATTTAATGAATAGAGTGTTCTTTCCTTATTTAGATAAGTATGCGATAGTTTTCATTGATGGTATCCTCATTTATTTCAAAAATCAGGGAGAGCATGCTGAGCACTTGAAGATTGTATTGTAGGTGTTGAGAGAGAAGCAGCAATACGGGAAATTGAGCAAGTGTGCATTTTGGCTAGAAAGTGTTGAATTCCTTGGACACATTGTTTCAGGGCAAGGACTATCAGTGGATTCGAAGAAAGTTGAAGCAGTAGAGAAGTGACCGACACCTAAATCAGTAACAGAGATGCGACAATTCTTAGGTTTAGCAGGATATTATAGGGAGTTTTTGAAGGATTTTTCAAAGATTACCATACCCTTGACACAATTAACTAAGAAAGAAGAAAATTTTGTTTAGACGAAAGATTGTGATACAACCTTTGGAGAACTAATGTACAGGTTAACTACCGCACCAGTTCTTACTATTATGGATCAGTTGGGTGATTTTGTTATATACAGTGATGCATCAGGCCAGGGGCTTGGTTGTGTGCTTATGCAACATGACATAATAGTGACCTATGCATTAAGACAACTTAAGTCACATGAGCAGAAATATCTGACCCATGAGTTAGAGTTGGCTACTGTTATATTCGCCTTGAAGATTTGGTAACATTATTTACTGGGGACTCGGGTGGAGATTTTCATGGATCATAAGAGTCTGAAATATATCTTCACTCAAAAAGAGTTAAATATGAGGCAGAGGAGATGGTTGGAACTCATGGTAGCGTATGACCTTAATCTTTAGTACAATTCATGACGAGTGAATGTGGTGCCAGATACTCTAAGTAGGAGATCGGCTGTCATGATCCTCACTGAACAGAAGAGTTTGATAGAGAGATGAGGAAATTAACACTGGAAGTTGTTATACTAGGAGAAGTGGCCCATTGTATGGAACTACAACTCCAGTCATCTGTTGACACTCAAAATAGACAGAGCTCCCCATTCATCTTCAGCCGGTCTGAACAACGTCTAACTTATTGTCATCTATAAAAAATAAGTCGAAGACAAGCTGATGACCAGAGGCAAGGCAGCAACATGGACATTACTAATCCAGTAAAGCAGATAGTAAGTCAAAGTTTCCTTTGAAGAAGACTTGAGCAGGCCCAGAGACACTAAGTTAGCTCAATACTTAGTCTCACATGAGCCCAAGAGATGAGCAATCTTGCTTAGCTTTACAAGAATTCCATCATAGCTCTGCCATGGGCTAACTTATAGTTTCGCCCTGGGATTTTTCATAACTCCGTAGAAAGCTAGTTAACAGCTTCGCTAGACGCTCTGCGGAGCCACGCGAGAAAAGCAAGCTAACTCCTAGCTTTGCTGAGAGTTTACTCCTAACTTCGCCAGAAGCTTCCCTTAGCTCCGCTACGAGCTTATTGAATTAGCCCCGCAGCGGGTCTTTTTATGGTCACCTTTGACCAATCAAATCTCCAGATAAGATCATATTGATTGAAATCAAATTTTCCAGTTACTTACCATGATCTTTTGACTCTCCCAATCAGGTGAGAAGATCAGGGGAGATCTCTCAATTAACTAGAGAGGATCAAGGGAGCATCCCTCATTTAGCGGAGCAAATTAAGAGATTAGCGCTATATGCTATTCCTAACTTCGCAGAAGCTGATTCTAGCCTCGCGGCGAGGCTACTTTTCATATACAAAACAGATTGACTCAATCTGTTTCTAGATTTTTAGCACGATTATACCCCTGTTCTCCCTATAAATAGCCTACCAGAGGCACACAAGAGGAGGGAGGAGAGACGGGCAAGGATAGAGAGGAGATTAGAGATCTACTCTCTCGCTTTCAAGGCTAAGCTCAGGGTCTTGAAAAGATTCAAGTCCAAGAGGCTTTGAAAAGCATAAGCTTCTTTGGTGGCTTCAAAGCTTAAGCCAACAAGAGATCTACTCTCTCGCTTTCAAGAATTCAGAGAATTACTTCTCTAATCCTCAAGGATAAATTCATGGTGCTAATACCCTAAGATCTTCCTCCCTCTCATGGAATTTTCAGAACCAGGCGAGAAGGAATTCCTAAGCAGTAGCATTCGATCATCTGACCGATCGCATCGTCAAGGGGATAAAGTGACCGTGCGCTGATCAGATTCCTACTGGCACATTTTCTCAGAAATCTCAGAGGAGATCTACCTATAATTTTCTTTTCAATTACTTGTAATTTAGCTCCTCGATCTCTTTTGTAAGTTTTCCCCTTTGCAAAATTAATGGAAAATAAGATGGTGCCTCCGCTGGGGATTTCAGTCTTCTGGCGCAACAAGGAGACAGTGTCGCAATGCGAAGGTCAGAATCCTGAGCCTGTTACCTTCGAAAACCTGGTCATTCATTTCGACCTAGAAAAATTCGAAGAGCTGCTCTCTGAAGGTAGTCCAGTGCTCCACATACGGAAGCATAGGAAGGTTTCGATGGCCAAGGTTTCAGAGTAGAAATCAGAACGAGCCTCCTCCCAACTCCTCTCAGCCTCGCGCGAGGCTAGCCAGTTCCCTGCGAACCTAAATGTCCTCTTCCAAAATAGATGTGAAGGTCAAAACAAAAAGCTTCGTGTGAAACTTCAGGCGCAGCTACACCACAGGCTCGTCTATCATGCGAAGATAAAGACAAAATGCCTACCTGCTTCGCCGAGGCTATTAGTTGCGAGGCTAAGACAACAACTATGCCTTCGCCCAATCCAGGAGCAGTAACTCCTCGCGCCAACCTCGTTCTCACGAGCGAAGTTACGGATGGCGTGATAAGCACAGCGCCAATACGCCAGGGTACGCGCGAAGTTCCCAGCCGCCAGGCTGAAACTAAAACACTTAGCAGTGCTAACCACCTTCGCAACAAGGTGGCGAACAAAGCACCACTGCTTCGCTCCCCGACTCCTCAAGCGTTAAGTTCGCTCTTCGTAGCGGCGCTAAGGGATCGTCTCTAGGTAATAATAGCAGTGCTTATGCAACTTCAGCGCCTAAGGGTGCTCCCAAAGTTCTTAGCCGCGAAGCTAGAACTAAAGCACTGTCTAATGCCAATCACCTCTGCGGTGATGAGAAGAATGAGGCATCATCCTGTGCTTCGCTTTTAAAGCTTGTAGATGCTGAACCTAGCCCTCACAGAGTTATGAGCAAGAAGATGCTGTCGAAATTACCTGAACACATCAATGCGCAACCTACCCAAGTCTCTACGTTAAGTTACTTAAGCTCGGCTGGATCCGACTTGCGAGAGTTCTTAGCAAGCAAACGGAAGTCGGAATTACTCCAGACTTCTCTCTCTTGTTGTCAACAAGCGGGATGTCAGTTGGTGATGGTCCACTCAGTCCATTGCCGGGCTAGGACTAATTTCCGTCACTCCTCCAAACCGACAGTCAGTCTTTGATCGACTATCAGTGCAAGCTCCTGTGAAGCATCGCAAAAGGAGCGTATCGCGAGATCTACCAGATCTGCCCTCTGCATCCGTCAATATGATCGGAAGGGGACGAGAACCGCGTAGGGGCAGACGAGCGCCGCGTAGTGCTAATTCTCCTCCCTTCAGTTCTCCAGATCTGGACTATAGCACGGTCTTAGGCCAAGTCTTGGTGCACGAAGAAGGTGTCTTCCGAAACACCAGATCTAGGGTCGCAATACCTTACAGTTATGAGCTGCCATCCTCCTCAACTATAGTAACATCACCAGAACCAATGAGAGGATTATTTCAATGGTCTGATGAGGAGGACGAAGGCAGTAGGTATGCCTCTTCGGCAACAGTCAGCCGGTACGAACAGATAAAGTGTCGGTGCATATGGCTGAGAATGGTAATAATGACCTCCAGTGACGGTTGGAAGCTCAGGAGCAAACCTCCAAGGCTCAGCAAGAAGCCTTGGACAATATTCAACAGATGCTCGCCCAGCTCCTCACAACCGGAGTAACAATGATACCGGGAGTAATCATAATGGGAAAGAACATCATAACGATGAACAACCCAAGACTGAGAAGTCAAAGGAAAGTTCTTCTATGGATGCTGAAGTTCTTAAAGGCATCCAAGCTCAGATCGCATCCCTAACTCAGAGGGATGAACTAAAGAAAGTAAGGGCAGTCCGTCCTTACCCCTTGGAATAGGATTCAGTACCATACCCGTCAAAGTTTAAGCCCCCAACATTACATACGATGATGGTAAGAGCTCACCAAACCAGCATATCTACTACTTCCGGTCTCAGACCGGTAACGTTATAGATAACGATGCTATTATGGCCAAACTGTTCATCAGCACTCTGAAGGGGGTAGCATTCGACTGGTTCCGAAGCCTTCTTCCGGGCTCTATCAATTCTTGGATTGACTTAGAAACTCGATTTCTTTCTCGTTTTTACGAGGATGACACTGAGGTAATCATGGACAAACTCCTCTCTACCGTATAGAGAAGGGCGAATCTGTCCGTGACTATATTGAGCGGTTCAGAAACTTGTCTCTGATGTGCCCAGTAGGGATGCCATTACCCATGCTCTTGCAGACATGCAGGCAAAACTTTCTGGACCAAGTGGAAATTCTTATGGGGGCTATCGAAGCCCATACCTGGAAGGAACTAGTCGAACAAGTTGAGATAGCCGAAAAGTCAGCTACGAAGTTCGAACCATCTACCCCTAAAGGCAAATAGGGTATGAATAATAAGGGGCGCAGCGACATAGCGCAGTCTTCCCAAGCCAAAGGAAAGAGACTATGTCTGTTGAATTGTCAGGAGACCTTAATTCGAAGGCCAAGAAGAGCGGCTTTAATAATCAAGAGTCTAAGTTTCCTCCAAAACACTACTCTTTCAAAGGCGAGCAGGTGGTCGCAATATTCCATTTACTCCACAAAAGGAATAAATTGAAGCTGCTGGATGCTCGGCGCCCTAATGAAGTGGGACGCACGAATGATCCCAACTATTGCCTCTTTCATAGAATGGTTCATCATCCTACTGATAAGTGCTTTGTCCTCAAGGACAAAATTCAAGTTTTAGTCGACGCCGGAGTTCTGACTCTGAAATCAGAACAAAAGAAAGTCACTGCAAACATGGTGACCCTCGAGTTCGGCAAAACCCCAAAAGTTACAGTACCTGATGGGACCTTCCCAATCCCTGAAGCACGGCTAGAAGTAAAGCATACTTCAGCCAAAACTCAAGAGATTAAGGGTCTTATTCCCTTGACATTGGAAACAGGGAAAATCATATGGATACACCCAGACCTTCCCCAAAACGAACAATGGGATTCGAAGAAATCCAAGTCAAAAGGCAAATCTTGCAATGTTATCTCTATCTTGCCGGATGATGGCAATCTCACATCAGCTTCTCTTAGCGATTCTGAAGAAGAAAAACACGCTTGCACAGCGCAGGCTGATGTACCTCAGCCGACAGGTACTCGATCTGAAAAATCATATTTAAAACAGTATGAGAAAGTTATTGATGAGACACAACAGCAGACGACGTCAGTACAAATACTCACACTGGCTCCGCTCCCGACAACGGGAAAAGAGAAGCAGAAAGAAGTCCAGTTTGACCATGTCCTGAAGAAGCATTCAGGCCCAGGGCTTAACATGCCTTTTCACTTTGATGTATTGGCCCAGCTGGCTAATATCCCAACTCGTATCACCATACACGAGCTCCTTCATCTCTCGAAAGAGGCAAGAGAAGCACTTAAGGATGCACTAGCTAACTAGGAATCATTTCTAACACATATGTCAGAAATCCCTAGGGGTAACACTCAGTCCTCTTGCTCTGAATGCCATCATGTACAACTAAAAGTACCCGCTATGTAACACCCCATCCTCCGTATACGTACACAGCTATGTGTCCTGATTTTTGGAGCGTATTTTTTTTATTATTTTATTTTATTTTCTGTTATTTAAATTCTTACTCATATAGCAGTAGTGCATGATTTGGCCTTTTTGGTATTCATATTTGATTGATTTCAGTTCAAATATTATTTTTTAATATTCTAGATTTTTCATGATTTTTTGAAATTTTTCAGAATTAAATTATAAATCTTCAAAACCGGTGTCGACCAGTGTCGCTGACTGACTTTCGGATTTTTAATTCACAAATGGAGTTGAAAATCAAAACAACGGCTTTCATATTATTTCTTAAATTAATGTTTTCTATCTAAATGAATTTTTTGAGAATTTTTAGAATTTATCAAAATTCCCCTGGATTTGGTGTCGGCCAGTATTACTGGTTGATTCCAGAAATTTTAGTTTACAATTGAAATTAAATTTCTAGATTCTGCTTTCATATTACTTCTTAGAATTATATTTTCTCATTTCAGGCATTTTCTGAGATTTTTCAGATTTTATCAAAAATTCGGCCGACCCGGTATAGACCGGTGTTGACGGTTGACTTCTGGATTTTTATCTTGAAAATGAGATTGAATTTCTAAAAACTGATTTCACTAAAAATCTTTATATAATATTTATTATTTTTAAGAATTTTTGGGAGACTTTTCGAGATACTTTATTTTTGGTGTTTTCTAAAGTTTTCGGTGTTTTCCCAGATACCGGAATAGTACCCAGATATTTTTCCACTTTTCTCTCTCTCCTCGTTAGACGCGAGTTTCACCAACCTAGATTCTGCATTTAATATAGAGATCCTCTCCTTACTGCATTTAATGCATCTCAGATCAACTCCAATCAAGTCATTGTGACTTTAGTCCTTTATGTCAAACGCGAAACTCGCGTTTATTCTCCTGGACGCGGATTTTTCTCCGCGTCCAGTTCATATTGGCCCAGACGCAGATTTTTGATTGAGACGCAGCCTTTTATGAAGAGACGCAAGTCTCTTTTATAAGGTTTGATATGGCAATGATTATAATAATCCTTTCCCCTTTATATAAATACCCACTCCCATCTTCTCTCTCTTTCTTTTCTCTTCTCCTCCTTCATTTGCAGCCAGCAAAGGCCACCAAAAAAACAGCAGCACACGCAGCCAAGCAAGCCTCCTTTGGCTGGCCATCACCACCACCCACCATCTCCATTTCCTCCACCAACTTCACCACCATTCTCCCCTCCATTTCCTCCTCCATTCCAACAACAACAACAATCATAATATCATCTCCATCACCATCTTCTTCCTCTTCTTTTCCACCAAACAACCCATCATCTCCACCAACTTCACCACCATTTCCACCACCACCTACACCACCTTAACCACCACCAAGCATACCATCTTCTTCTCCTCGTCATTCTCATTCCAACGAACTATAGGATCGTCCTCCGAAACACCATTTACAAAACTTCAAAAAATCAATTTGAACTACACTTGCACCACCATCAACCCTCTCTTTTGGGGCCTTGTCCACCCAACTCCGGCCAACTCCGGCCAACTCTGGTCGCCGCCGACGAACACCGGCCAAGCCACGGTCGGCCTACCTCCCCCTTCTCTTCTTTCTTTCTTTCTTTCCTTTGCATTTTTTTCCTTCCTTCCTTACTTCTTTTCCTTCCATTTTCTTTTCTTTTCTTTTCTTTTCTAAACCTGCGTCTCCCCCTCTCTCTTTCTTGCGTCTCTCACTTTCCCCTGTCACTCACTTTCTCTTGTTAATCACTAGACGTGAAACTTACTCCCGCGTCCAACCACCTCTTTAACGCGATCCCCGCGTTCTTTCGTCAACGCGACGCGGAGTTTACGCTCGCGTCTACGTTCTCCTCGTGTCCTTGCTGAAACGCGGGTCTCGAACCCCGCGTTTGTAACATCTACGCAACGCGACTCCCGCGTCTGCGATTTTCGCGTCTTCATTCTCTCTCCTCCTCCATAAATATTTAAACGCATTGATTCCCTGAATTTCAGAGCTTGGGATTTTCACGTATTTCTTGAAGTTTTAGGCGAGTGTTCTCGCCATCCTTCAGATTTTCTTGCTTTGTCATGATTGACTAATATTATATTATTTTCCTGGCACACTCGCATGCATCATGCTACTACTTGAAACTTACCCCGCAATAACATATTGATACCTGACTTTAGATTGTCACATTTACGGGAATCTTGTACTTGCTATCTTGTATCATATACAGTGACTTGAAATGACAATACTCATGTACTATGGAACTCCTGATCTTGTCATGCACTTGCTTTCCCGTAAATTGATAATTAAATAATAAATCATAAAAAGGAACCACTTGAATCGGGTCGGGGGAAACTTACGGCTATCAATATATGTTCGTGTTTACAGTGGCACTAGGTATGTTGTGCAACTAAAATTTTCGGTCTGACCTGTGGGCCTCCAGGCGACCGAGGGGAGTGATGGCTCCCTCATTCTTGGTACCATCTTGATAAGGGCATCCTATAAGACCCTCCTGTACGCCTTGCGGCTGGTTCCGAGCACCAGTAACGGAACGTCCTGGACCGTGCTCCCGGGCATGCACGGGACCCACTGTAAACATTGTTCGTTGATACCCCCGTTGGTTTCCAATAACAGCCTCGAATTACTCATATGTGGACGTATGTGTGCTGGGACGCTATTACACATACCTAGACATATGGGTAGAACGAGTAATAAGTATAAATATTAAAAATGGTAGCAATGGATTTATTCAGGCCTTATCACTTTCATTTTATGCCTCCATTTCTTGCTTACTGTACATGTACTCTCGACAGAGTTCTTGATGCTTAATATTATTTTGATCATTTCAACACACACATATACCTATCTTTACACGACACTTGGCATTCACCTGTCTATTTGTTAGGGAGTTTCTGACTCCCCTGGACTTGCATGTTCAGGTTCTGAAGAGTGGACTGAAGCGGAGCCCTCCACCGAAGACCAAGCCTACCTCTCGGAGCAGGCTGACTTGTCCTAGTCCCTCTGTTCCTGAATCTACCTGCGAGCTCGGGAATCTCCTTCTCAGCCCGTGAGCACCTTTTGCTGTACAAATTGTAAATTTCACTTTTATACCTGGCTGTGATATAATGTACATGTACTTGTATATCACGCTCTGTGATAACTTTGTAATCCATATGTTGGAATGTATATGGATTTATGCCACGTTCTTCCGTACTCTGATTCTTATTTGTACTAGTGCTTAGCGTATATACGTGAGGGTATATTTGGCCTGCGTATATACGTCGCAGTAACGTCTCCGTATCCGCCGGATCGGGGCGTTACAGGTTGGTATCAGAGCCCAGGCTCTCACACCTACAGTACAAACTAATTGCAAATTAATAGGATCTTAATTTGCAGTTGGAATTCATGAGTTTCGGTTATACATTTCAACTGCAATATACAAAGTTATCCATTCCTTCTTGATATTCCTTCCCCTGATTCCTAAAATCCATCTATCTTTTGCTTTCACCCCTCTTTCCAGACATCTTTTACCAACATAGATATGGATAGAAGGTCAGGACGTAACAACTCCGGGCAGCCACAGGACGGGCCCGCAGGGGGAAATGCTGATATTCTGAGAGTTATCCAAAATATGATGGAGAATCAACAAAGGCAGACTGAACTCCTTCGGCAAGGATTGATAGCAGCTCCTCAAGAACGGAGGCCAGGCAACGTGTCAGACTTCAGGCGGTTGCAGCCGGCGATATTTACAGGGGGAGAAAGACCGCTAGATGCCGAGCAATGGCTAATCGACACCACAGATCTCTTAAAGGCAGCACGGGTTCCAGAGGAAGATCAGGTGGAGGTCGCCAAGATCCAACTAAAGGATGTGGCTAGAAACTGGTGGCTAGCTGAAGAAGCGAGACTGGATAAACCCATCACTTGGGACCAGTTCTCTAAGAGCTTTTATGATATATTCTTCCCTACCACAGCTCAGAAGGAGATGGAAGAGCAATTCATCTGACTTCAACAATGGAACCGATCTGTTGATGAATATGCTGCTGAGTTTTTAAGGCTGAGTCGTTTTGCTCCGTATATGATAGCCGACGAAGAGAAACGGGCAAGCAGATTTCAGCAGGGCTTACAAATGGATATTCAAGTCCTTTTGATTCCCCAACAGCTGAAAACATATTCCCAGGTCCTCACTATAGCTCGAGAAGTAGAGCGAGGATTAGAGAAAAAGAATCTTGATCAGATGAGAAAACAGGCCATGAAGAGGCCATTTCAACAACTGGGCAGAGGAGGTCCAGTCAGAACTGCAAAAGTCCCGATGATTAGACGATCATTTCGATCAGCCCCTCTTCAGATAACTCAACCACTTCCTATATGTGATTATTGCCAGAGGACAGGCCACACGCATCAGGAGTGCCGTAGGGCAAATGGATTATGCCTGGCGTGTGGATCTGGTGATCACTCAATAGAAGGCTGTCCCCACAAGAGAACTGGGATGATGAGCCGAACCCTAGCGGCACCCCCAGTAACCATTAGACAGAGGAACCCAGGACCAGTGGTTAAGAGGGCCCCTCTCCCTCCACAACAACAAGTTTTTCACCCAGCTCAGAGGGGAGGAAGAACAACAGCAGGTCGTGGAAGAGGACGAGCCTACAACTTGACAGCGGAAGAGGCCCAAACTTCTGGAGAGTTGGTAACAGGTAAGATTGTGGTGCACTCTAAACCTGTTTTAGCCCTCTTTGATTCTGGCGCTTCTCATTGTTACATATCAGATAGTTTCACTGCTTTGCACTCTATACCTGTTGAATATTTAGACCACCAGTGGGAGATTAGTACCGGTAATGGGGTAGTCATCTCTAATAGAATTTGTATAGATTGTCCGGTGGAACTGTGTAACAGGACATTAACAGTGGATATGCTCGTGCTGGATACTAAAGGGTACGACGTAATTTTAGGCATGACTTGGCTCAGCAAATACCATGCGGTTATTGATTGTCGAAACAAGAAGGTTATTTTCAGAATACCACTTCAGCCTGAGTTCCAATTTGAAGGAGAACATAAACCTGCCAAGGGAAAAACACAGATGACTACTGTTGAAATCCAGGAAAAGGGAGTACCAGTTTGGAATGAGTTTCCAGAAGTATTTAAAGAGATCTTAGGGCTTCCACCCGACAGAGTAATTGAGTTCTCCATTGATATCAATCCGGGCACGTCCCAATATCTAAAGCTCCATACAGAATGGCGCCCACTGAATTAGAAGTTCTGAAGAGGCAGTTGCAGGAATATTCTGACAAGGGATTGATTAGACCGAGTACTTCACCATTGGGAGCTCCAGTGCTATTGGCTAACAAGAAAGATGGTGGTAAGCGGTTGTGTATAGACTACAGAGAATTAAACAAAGTTACCATCAAGAATAAATATCCCTTACCAAGAATTGATGACCTTTTTGATCTACTTCATGGGGCCCGGGTGTTTTCAAAGTTGGATTTACAATCAGGTTATCACCAATTAAAAGTGAAGAAAGAAGATATTCCGAAGACAGCATTCCGAACTCGCTATGGTCATTACGAATTTCTAGTTATGCCCTTCGGAGTGACCAATGCCCCAGCTGTCTTTATGGATTTGATGAACCGAGTTTTCTCGCCATATTTGGACCAGTTTGTCGTGGTGTTCATCGACGATATCTTGATATATTCAAAAAACGATAAAGAGCATGCAGAACACTTGAAAATAGCGCTACAGACTCTCCGGCAGGAACAACTTTATGCTAAGCAAAGCAAGTGTGAGTTCTGGTTAGATCGTATAGCTTTCTTGGGTCATGTAGTTTCAGAAGAAGGAATTTCAGTCGACCCTAACAAGATCCAGGCAGTAAAAGATTGGCCAATCCTAAGGACAGTAACAGAAATTAAAAGCTTTATTGGATTAGCCGGATATTACAGAAGATTTGTACAAGACTTCTCCAAAATCGCAGCCCCATTAACAAAGCTTACCAGAAAGGGAGAAAGGTACCTATGGTCAGAAGAATGTACTACAGCATTCGAACAATTAAAAGAGAGACTAATTTCAGCTCCAATCTTGAAGACTCCCTCGGGAACAGGAGGGATGGTTATATATAGTAATGCATCCGGAAAAGGCCTAGGATGTGTATTAATGCAGCATGGTCATGTCATAGCTTATGCATCTAGGCAATTGAAACCACATGAGAGAAATTACCCAACTCATGACTTAGAACTGGCGGCGGTAATATTTGCATTGAAGATCTGGAGACACTACCTTCTGGGGGACAAAGTGTTAATCTATACTGATCATAAGAGCCTTAAGTATATCTTCACACATAAAGAATTAAACATGAGGCAAAGGCGGTGGCTTGAATTAATGGCCGACTATGACATAGACTTACAGTACCATCCTGGTAAAGACAATACAGTCCCAGATGCATTGAGCAGGAGACCAGAGAATAAAGTATTATTACAACTTACTCAACAGAAGGAATTGCTTCGGGAAATCATAAAGTTGGACTTAATGTTAATACCAGGAGCCGATGAGTCAGGTCAACTAATGACCTTCCAGATTCAACCAACCCTGATAAGTGAAATTAAGGAAGCCCAAAAGGGAGACCCCAGATTACAGAAATTCAGGGCTCAAGTAGAAGCTGGATTAAGAACAGATATTTGTATTCATTCGGATGGTGCACTTTATTTTGGTAACAGAATCTGTGTACTACAAGGGTAAGTTCGGCAGAAAGTTTTGGCGGAGGCACACAGTTCGGCTTATTCCATACACCCAGGAGGAAATAAAATGTATCAAGACTTGAAGCAGAAGTTTTGGTGGAACGCCATGAAGAAGGAGATAGCCCAGTATGTGGCAAGATGCTTGGTTTGTCAGCAAATAAAGGTAGAACATCAGAGAACAGCTGGACTTCTACAACCATTACCGATACCCGAATGGAAGTGGGAACATATCACCATGGATTTTGTTATAGCTCTACCCCGCAGTCCTAAGGGTAACAATGCAGTATGGGTAATCGTTGATCGCCTCACAAAAGCAGCTCACTTCTTACCTTTCAGAGTAGGTCAATCGACAGAAGTTCTTGCAGATAAATATATGAAAGAAATCGTTCGTCTGCATGGAATTCCAGTTAGCATCGTGTCAGATAGAGACACGACATTCCGATCACATTTCTGGGAAAGTCTCCAAGAAAATTTAGGAACTCGTCTGAAATTTAGTACCTCATATTATCCCCAGATAGATGGACAATCTGAACGAACTATCCAAATCCTTGAAGACATGTTACGAGCCTGCATGGTAGAATTTAAAGGGTCATGGGAAGACTATATTCATTTGGTAGAATTCTCTTATAATAACAGCTATCAGGCCAGTATCAAGACGGCTCCATTTGAAGCATTATATGGCAGAAAATGCAGGTCGCCAATATGTTGGGATGAAGTCGGCGAAAGAAGACTTATGGGACCAGATTTCTAGTTCAGACAACAGATAAAGTCAGAATTATCAGAGATCATCTCCGGGCAGCACAGAGCCGACAGAAGAGTTGGGCAGATACTAATAGAAGACCGTTGGAATTCAAAACAGGTGATCATGTATTTTTAAGGATATCACCAACCAAAGGGGTAATCCGATTCGGTACTCGCGGAAAACTTAGTCCAAGATACATCGGCCCATTTGAAATTTTGGATCGTGTGGGAGATGTGGCTTACCGATTGGCATTGCCGCCATCTTTAGAAGGAGTACATAATGTATTTCATATATCACAGTTGAGGAAGTATGTCAAGGATGAGAGTCACATTCTAAATCACTCAGAATTGGAACTACAACCAGATTTATCCTACAAGGAGCAGCCGATGGCCATTCTGGACAGAAGTGTCAAAGCATTGAAAAATCTGGAAATTCCATTGGTACTAGTTTCTTGGAATGGGCATACCCCAGGAGAAGCTACGTGGGAACGAGAGGATATTATTCGTGAACGTTACCCCCAACTCTTTCCATCTTAGTTGGTAAAATTCCTTACCCCGATTCTTTCTGCCTAAACATCCCCATTATCGAAATTTCGAGGACGAAATTTTTGATAAGGTGGATGGATTGTAACACCCCATCCTCCGTATACGTACACAGCTATGTGTCCTGATTTTTGGAGCGTATTTTTTATTATTTTATTTTATTTTCTGTTATTTAAATTCTTACTCATATAGCAGTACTGCATGATTTGGCCTTTTTGGTATTCTGTTGACTGATTTTTCCTGCACACAAAAATAAATATTTTAATTGTAAGAATAGATGTGCAAGTCTCAGTTCTAATCCGCGGTAGCAGGGCTATGCGGGTCGTGATCCTCAGGGAAGGATGCGATGCAAGCTTTTCGGCCGATTCCTCGTATGCTTTGAGTAAACACAGAAGAGATTAGATTTGAAGAGAATATGGATTAAGAAGCATGGTTTTACTGATCTACTACCACAACCCACTATGCAAGTCTTGGATGTTGAATTTCATCTTGAGATAAATGTGATTTACCCTAGGTTATTAAGAGTGATTCAAGTAAGAAAATACGATACTAGATTATAACTAAGTTACATTATTAAAAACTAAACAAGTTTCATCCTAACATCTAAGTACATCTTAAGAAAAGATTAATCTTAAATTTAGGCTGTCCTAGTTCTTAAGCATGAAGTCATGAGGAGTCCTTTAAATGTGCAACCTAGATTAATAGATCTAGTTATCAGTTTTATCTTCAAGAAAAACAATTACTAAACCTAGGGTTTCTAATGGATGGTCATCAATCGATTCAAATCCTACTTGCTTTAGGGTTGCTTAAGTGATCAGCAAACCATACAAAGAATTAGTTGGACATCATTTTTTTTATAATTTATTATTTTTTTTTATTTTTGATTAGAAGAAAAGAAGAAGAAAGAAAACACGAGATCACAGATGAAAATCGAAGAGAATAAAAACAGAGAAAATAAAATAAAATAACAAGAATTAAATGTGCAAAAGAAAGTAACCTTTATTGCAGATGAGATCTCCAATTACAAAGTTCCTTCTTCTTCCACAACGAGCATGAAAATAAAAATTACAACTTTGAAATAAAAGTGGCTAAAGAAAAACCCTAATCGTCTCTGCATGCCCCTCCCTGTTGCGACTGCACGGATATTTATAGTGCAGAATGTAGAGGAGTCCCGGATAGAAGTGCCAACGAAATCTGGTACCCATCTCTATCCAAACTGCCGCGGATGCGCGGCTTTTGCCACGTTTCCGCGGCACTTTGGTGTCTTCTGGCCACGCGCTTCGGCGCGTGGCCTCTCCTGGTCCGTCCAAATGGGCGCCTGCTTCTAGAAGTGTGATCCTGGCCTTTTAATCTAGATTTTCGAGATAACTTGGTAATCAAGTTACCCTTAATCCAGATTTTTTCAAATCTTCTCTCCACGAAATTCCTCTTTATCTTGGCCTTTTATCCTCATATGCAAGTGTTTAGGGTTGGATAGAAGTCTATCCTTCCCTTATCTCTGATATTTGCAATTTTTAGCCCTTGTATTTGCATTTTGAATCTTTGTATTTGCGCTTCTTCACCTGGGCTTCAAACATGGGCTTGGATCTGGGCTTTTGGGCTCTTTAAGCTTTATTCTTTATTAAATTGATAATTTGAGGCCTGCACATATTAAATAAAGAAATATTAATAATTGTGCATTATAATATGAATAAATGTGCAAATGCGATGGTATATATGATGTCAATTATGCATTTTTCACTACCTATCACACCCCCACACTTATCTTTTTGCTCGTCCTCGAGTAAAAACAAAGAAAGAGAAAAATCTAACCTAGCTAACTCACTTTCGTAGGAATCACGGTTGCACTTAGCATGTGTAACAAGCCGTTAAACCCCTAGGTTACCCTAGAGGACGAGTGTTGTCTCGTGAGGGTTTTCAGCGGATTACACCCACAAAATCCATAAAAAGGAAAATATTTGAATTATTATTGAAGAGACTAAGTAGTCTATAAGTTTTAGGATTATCATTTTTATTCATTCTTCAAACCTGGTCTTTATAAAATCAATTGTTATTCATTTTAGGTAAGGATTAAAATTGAATTTCTAATATAGTCTTTTTCGTTAACAAAAGTCATACGCACCCTTGTGAATCTAGGAATTCCTTAACTTGGACTCTCATGCCTCTTTATTATTTTTATAACATCATCTAATTTTCTTTCGTGTAAGTATCAAGGCTTCTTGAGGCCCTCATACCTAACTAATTGACTATTAGATGTGTTAATATATATATATATATATATATATATATATATATATATATATATATATATATATATATATATATATTGTTTTTGGCATGTATAACTCATCTAATTTTCTTTCGTATAAGTATCAAGGCTTCTTGAGGCCCTCATACCTAACTAATTGATTATTAGATGTGTTAATACATATATTATATTTCTTAGTTTTCTTAGGCTTTCTAATCCACCCATGTAGCGAACTTAAAGTCGATGACTCCCAAACCGGTTGGCTTCAGGGCACCAGGTGAGAAAACACCCCGCGGACTCAAATTCGAGTGAACTAGGCCCCAAAACTAAGGACTTTATTTTATTTACTCACCTTTAGGCATGAATACTTATGCTTCTTGAGGCACATGTATCAGCTTAATTGGTGATTTTTTTCTTCTTCTTTTTTTTTTCTCTTTTTTTTTATGAGGCACAAGGTCTTTGTCTTAGAATCCTAGATATGCATTTGGTATGCACATTTCATTAAGGTAAAAATCAAGACTAATTATTTATTCAATTTCTCCTCCTATACCTAAAATTTAAACAATTTATTTATTTTGACCAAGTTTTTAGAAATCCTAATCATGATTTTCCTAATTCTTAAAACTAACTTAGATTTCTTTCAAAAAATAAGTCAAAGTATTATCCTTTTTATAAATTTTTTTTTAAAGTTTTTTTTTTTAGATCTTTTTTATAATTTTTTTTTATACATCTATTTTACATACCCTTCCCCCACACTTATTTCATGCATTGTCCCTAATGTATGAATGAAATGTATGCATGCATGAACTGGCAGAACGATATAATTACCGATACAGTGGGTCGGAAAGACCCATGGCCACATTAACTTCCGGTACCGACTCCAAAATATCTTAAGACGTTGACCATTTACCTTGAATGCATTGCCATTTTTGGGATCGTAGATCTCTATGGCTCCTTGTGGAAACACCATCTTAACAATGAATGGTCCTGTCCATCTTGACTTTAACTTGCCGGGAAAGAGGTGAAGTCTAGAGTTGTAAAGTAAAACTTTTTGTCCTTGGACAAAAGTTTTTCTCGTGATGAATTTATCGTGAAAAACCTTAACTCTATCCTTCGCAATCTTCGCATTCTCGTATGCATCATTCCTCAACTCCTCTAGTTCCGAAATTTGTAATTTTCGAAACTCACCGGCCTTATCTAAATCGAAATTTAGCTGCTTAATTGCCCAAAGGGCCCGGTGCTCTAGCTCGACAGGAAGGTGGCAAGCCTTTCCAAAGACCAGTCTGTAGGGAGACATTCCTAGAATCGTCTTAAAGGCAGTCCTATATGCCCATAGGGCATCCACCAGTTTGATGGACCAGTCCTTCCTATTCTGATTCACAGTCTTCTCCAAGATGAGCTTGACCTGTCTATTGGAAACTTCTACCTGTCCGCTAGTTTGAGGATGGTAGGGCGTAGACAACTTATGTGTTATGGCATATCTTCGCATAAGAGCTTCAAAAGTTCTATTGCAAAAATGTGTGCCATTGTCACTAATGATAGCTCTAGGGATTCCGAAGCGTGAGATGATATTATCCTTCAAGAATTTGACAACAACTTTGTTGTCATTTGTCTTACAAGGGATAGCTTCTACCCATTTTGACACATAGTTTACGGCCAACAAGATGTATAAGTGCCCAAACGAATTAGGGAAGGGTCCCATAAAATCGATGCCCCAACATCGAAAAGTTCTACTTCTAGAATGGGATTTAGGGGCATCATATTCCGTTTGGAAATTCTTCCTATCATTTGACATCTTGTGCAAGTCTTGCAATACTCAAATGCATCTCTAAACACAGTTGGCCAATAAAAGCCACTTTACAGAATTTTCTCGGCAGTTTTGCGGGGACCAAAATGTCCACCGCAAGCGAACTCATGACAAAAATCTAGGACACTTCTAGTCTCCTCGTCGGGGACACATCTCCTAATGATTTGGTCGCTACAGTATTTGAAAAGATAAGGATCTTCCCACATGTAATACCGAACTTGAGACAAGAATCGGTATCTATCCTGTTTGGACCAACTAGGTGGTGTTTGGTTTGTGACTAAGTAATTTACTATGTCAGCAAACCAAGGTTCCTTAGAGATGGCTAGAAGTTGCTCATCGGGAAAATTGTCATTGATGGGCAGCTCGACAGAAGGTGCGTTGGGCACACGAGAGAGATGGTCAGCTACGACATTTTCGACACCTTTTTTATCTCGAATTTCGAGATCAAATTCTTGAAGTAGAAGGATCCAACGAATGAATCGGGCCTTCGCATCTTTCTTAAGCATAAGGTATCGCAGAGCAGAATGGTCAGTGAAGATCGTGGTCTTAGTCCCAAGTAGGTATGGACGGAATTTCTCCAAAGCGAACACTACTGCCAAGAATTCCTTCTCGGTGGTAGTATAGTTCATTTGGGCCTCATTAAGCGTCCTACTCGAATAGTAGATCACGTGCTGCTTATTGTCCTTACGCTGTCCTAAGGCAGCACCTATCGCAAAATCAGAAGCGTCACACATGATCTCAAAAGGCTTGGACCAGTCCGGAGGTGAGATGATAGGGGCAGATATAAGTTCCACTTTCAATTTCTCCCAAGCACTATGGCACCTATCATCAAAGATGAAGGACACGTCCTTAGCTAGAAGGTTTGTAAGAGGTCTAGCAATTTTGCTAAAGTCCTTAATGAACCTACGATAAAATCCGGCGTGTCCTAAAAAGGATCGAATGTCCTTCACGCATCGAGGAAGTGGAAGTTTCGCAATGATTTCCACTTTGGCCTTGTCTACCTTAATCCCTTCCCTAGATATCTCATGACCTAGGACAATCCCTTGTTGCACCATGAAGTGACACTTTTCCCAATTGAGGGTCAAGTTCTTCTCGGTGCACCTACTCAGCACTAGCTCCAAATGATGGAGACACTGGTCAAATGAATTTCCATAGACTGAGAAGTCGTCCATGAAAATCTCTAGGAAACGCTCGACCATATCAGAAAACAAGCTTAACATACAACGTTGGAATGTGGCGGGGGCATTGCATAGGCCGAAAGGCATTCGACGGTAAGCAAATGTCCCAAATGGACACGTGAACGTTATTTTCTCTTGATCCTCCGGGGCTATAGGGATTTGGTTATACCCTGAATACCCATCCAAAAAGCAGTAATACTCATGACCTGCTAATCTTTCCAACATTTGATCGATGAAAGGGAGGGGAAAATGATCTTTCCTAGTGGCTGCATTCAACTTACGGTAGTCTATGCATACTCTCACCTTGGTAGGCAATCGTGTTTGCACTAACTCATGTTTGTCGTTCTCTACCACTGTAAAGCTAGACTTCTTAGGGACCACGTGCATTGGGCTAACCCATTCGCTATCGGAAATGGAATAAATTATCCCATTATCTAACAGTTTTACTATCTCGGCTTGTACAGCCTCCTGCATAAGTGGGTTTAGTCTACGCTGTGGATCCCTTTTCGGTCTAGTCCCTTCCTCAAGATGAATACGATGCTGGACTATCGTAGGGCTCAGTCCCTTAATATCTGCCATAGTCCAACCAATGGCTTCCCTATGTCTCCTAAGGGTTGCCAGCAGGTCCTCCTCTTGCCTATTGGTCAAATTAGATGCAACTATGACCGGTAACGTCTCTTGTTCACCTAGGTAGGCGTACTTAAGATGTTTGGGCAAGGCTTTTAACTCCAAAGAAGGAGTTGGCTCGATGGGTGGAGGAGTTAAGCTAGAATCTCCCATCTCTATAGAACTCAGATTTGATTCCCATTCGATCTCATCAAGACTGATATCATTTGTTTCTAACTCTTCCTCTTCCTCTGACTCAAATATGATCTCATCATTATGCTCACTCGTCATGTTCTCAATGGAGTTAACCTCAAAGGGTTGGTCGGTCACATCGTAGGGATGCTTACCTAGGTTGAAAACATTGACTTCCTTGGTCATATCCCCAAAAGTCAGTCTCATGGAACCGTTTCTACAATTTATAATTGCATTAGCGGTTGCTAGGAACGGTCTTCCTAAGATAACGGGAGTTTGGGACCTAGGATTAGACACAGGTTGTGTCTCTAAGACAATGAAATCTACCGGGTAAATGAATTCTCCAACCCGTATGAGAACGTCATTGATCTCTCCCTTTGGAACTTTGATAGAGCGGTCAGCCAACTGAATAGTAACTTGGGTCGGGTTGAGTTCACCTAATCCAAGTTGTTGATACACGGAGAAAGGGAGCAAATTGATGCTGGCTCCTAAATCGAGGAGTGCTCGATTGATTTCGGCTCGACCTATGGTGCAAGAAATGGTGGGGCAACCTTGGTCCTTATACTTGATAGGGATCTGGTTGGACAGTAGCTCACTAATGTTAGTGGCTAGAAAAACCTTCTTAGGCACATTAGTCTTTCTTTTCTTGGTGCACATGTCCTTAATGAATTTGGCATAACTAGGGACCTGTTGGATTGCATCAAGAAGTGGAATGTTGAGCCTAACTTGATTGAACACCTCTAATAATTTCTCCATGTGTGCATTGTTGTTGCTTCTAAGCCTATTTGGAAATGGAGCTATAGGCTGGTGCAACTGATCTGCTGACTTTTCAGCTTCAGTTTCCTTGGGACTGGATGGAGAAGGAGTGGAGCTAGATGGAATGGAAGTGGAGCTAGATGGAATGGATGGCATGGATGGATCCGATGGCATGGATACTTGATTATCAACTTGTTTCCCCGATCTGAGTGTATGGACCATATGACACTGATTTGGGTCTTGAGCCTCATTGGCTGGCCTAGGATTCCTAGGGTTAGGCAATGGTTGACTCGGTAGGGTACCCCTCTGTCTCTCTTGCTGGTTCAATTGGAGCTCTATCCTACTTAGGACTTGAGCCAGCGTGTCTTGGCTTTTCACTAGGGTATCCACCTTTCTTTCCAATTTGAAAGTCTTGTCTCCATTTGTGAATTTTGGAAAGACGGTGGAGGATTTTGACTAGGGAAATTTTGTTGATAAGGCGGATTTTGGAAGTTGTTGGAGAATTTGTGCCTCACTTGATCATTGTTGCTTGGGCCCCATGAAAAATTGGGATGGTTTCTCCAACCGGGATTGTAGGTGGGTGCATAAGGATTGTTGGCGGGCCTTATGAAGGCCGCACTCATATGTTCGGGCAAGCTTTGATGCGCGATGAAAACAGGACATTTCTCGAACACATGGTTCATATCTTGACAATAAGTACAGCCCGCCGAAGATGTTGGGCTGACTTGGTTCACAGAGACTGGCTCTTTCGTTTCAAGAGCCTCTAGTCTACGCATAACAGCAGCTAACTTAGCATCGGTTGCTACGTTGGCCTCAATGGAATGGATACCTCCTTTAGAAGAAGTAGGGTCATTAGTCCTAAATTTTTCAGGAGTAGGGTCCCATTGGATGGATTTTTCAGCTAATTCCTCAAACAATGTCCATCCTTCATCTTCATTCTTTTACAGAAATCCTCCTTGACACATGGATTCTAACAGTGTTTTAGTAGAATAATCTAATCCATCATAGAGAACTTGGCAAAGTCGCCATTTCTCTATCCCATGGTGAGGACATTGGGCAAGGAGATCCTTAAAACGCTCGAAGTATTTCCAAAAAGGTTCATTGGCTGTTTGCTTAAACTGGAGGATATTCTTCCTAATCAGTGCAGTCTTGTGAACGGGATAAAATTTCTTTAAGAAGGCCTTAATGAAATTATCCCAAGAAGATATTGAACCGGCCTCTAGACTGTAGAGCCATTTCTTTGCTAAATCCTTCAAAGCAAAGGGGATAAACCTAAGTTTGATAGCATCGTCTCCTAACTTAGGTATATTCATCATTTGACATACTTCTTCAAATTCCCTTATGAAGAAGTATGCATCCTCAGATTTAAGTCCATGAAATTTGGGAAGAGTGTTGATGTATTGTGGCTTGAGTTCATATGGGTCAACACTTTCGATAGTGAGCTGGATGCAAGAAGGAAGAGAGGTTCTAATAGGATAGAACCTATCTTGGAGTGACTGTGGTTGTGCCATGTGTGAGTCGGGCTTGAGCTCGGGTGGTGAACTAGTTCTAGTTAGCCTGGATGTAAGTGGGTCTCTCGACCAAGCAGTCATGCACAATCAGCAAACAAGTTCACCCAATCAATCAAAAAAAAAGAAAAACAATCAAAAGTCCTAATCTAAGGTAAGCCTTGACCTAGACGACTCCTAACTTTAGACTGTCCTTAGGAGGTCTACTGTCGACGTTAACCACAAGCTAATCGGCCAGGTAGGTGGCAAGACCGGTGGGAGGTTTTCCGTCAGAGACGTTCCTTAATTAAATAACCACCGTTCTTCGAGCTTTCGGCCCTCAATCCCCTGCCTAGACACCGATTTGACAAGAGTTAATTTCGAACAATTTTCCTCCTTCGGTCAATCTCCTATTGAGTCCGAGTTAACCTAGGGCCAACGTCTAGTCAAATTTTACTTAAGGTTAGGGTTGTGAGTGTGACAGATATGATTTGTGGGCCAAGGAAGGGTGATGAAATCCCCACCTTATCTTTGTTATGGGTTATGCCCTTAAGATGGATTAGTGTACGTGTAAAGCGGTAGAAAAGTAATCACTCAAGAAAGCGGTAAACAACCAAGAGTGCTTCCTAATCTATATGCTTATGCAAACGTACCTTGTCGCCAGCACTCTTCAACAGAATTAAAGAATTAAAAATAGACACGTGCCCTAAAATGCAAGAGTCTAAAAATATTTTTTTTTTATTCAACAAATAAGTTAATGTTAATTATTAGCAGTTGCAGAGTGATCACAGAGAAGTAATAACACAGCAGAAAATAGAATTTTGCACTGCAGAGCAACCTGCAGAAAAATCTATCAGTAGTCAACTACAACTGCCGCGGACCCGCGGCTTTTGCCGTGGAAACGCGGCAAAGTTGTAGGTCCAGATGCTCTGCCTTCGAGGGCAGAGGCACTGGATTGCAATATGTGTTTTCTGTTGCTCTGTTTCTGCTTCCTGTTCTCTGTACCTGCAACAGAAAAGAAAGAATGATTAGAATGATGGAATCGTGCCGTTCCTTCCCCGGCAACGGCGCCAAAATTTGATTGAGAATAAAAATAGAGTTCAGATTGTCTTAGTCTCAATGCGAATCCGCTGTAGCAAGGGCTTCAAGCGGGTCGTGATCCTCAGGGAAGGATGCGATGCAAGCTTTTCGGCCGATTCCTCGTATGCTTTGAGTAAACACAGAAGAGATTAGATTTGAAGAGAATATGGATTAAGAAGCATGGTTTTACTGATCTACTACCACAACCCACTATGCAAGTCTTGGATGTTGAATTTCATCTTGAGATAAATGTGATTTACCCTAGGTTATTAAGAGTGATTCAAGTAAGAAAATACGATACTAGATTATAACTAAGTTACATTATAAAAACTAAACAAGTTTCATCCTAACATCTAAGTACAGCTTAAGAAAAGATTAATCTTAAATTTAGGCTGTCCTAGTTCTTAAGCATGAAGTCATGAGGAGTCCTTTAAATGTGCAACCTAGATTAATAGATCTAGTTATCAGTTTTATCTTCAAGAAAAACAATTACTAAACCTAGGGTTTCTAATGGATGGTCATCAATCGATTCAAATCCTACTTGCTTTAGGGTTGCTTAAGTGATCAGCAAACCATACAAAGAATTAGTTGGACATCATTTTTTTTATAATTTATTATTTTTTTTATTTTTGATTAGAAGAAAAAGAAGAAAGAAAACACGAGATCACAGATGAAAATCGAAGAGAATAAAAACAGAGAAAATAAAATAAAATAACAAGAATTAAATGTGCAAAAGAAAGTAACCTTTATTACAGATGAGATCTCCAATTACAAAGTTCCTTCTTCTTCCACAACGAGCATGAAAATAAAAATTACAACTTTGAAATAAAAGTGGCTAAAGAAAAACCCTAATCGTCTCTGCATGCCCCTCCCTGTTGCGACTGCACGGATATTTATAGTGCAGAATGTAGAGGAGTCCCGGATAGAAGTGCCAACGAAATCTGGTACCCATCTCTATCCAAACTGCCGCGGATGCGCGGCTTTTGCCGCGTTTTCGCGGCACTTTGGTGTCTTCTGGCCACGCGCTTCGGCGCGTGGCCTCTCCTGGTCCGTCCAAATGGGCGCCTGCTTCTAGAAGTGTGATCCTGGCCTTTTAATCTAGATTTTCGAGATAACTTGGTAATCAAGTTACCCTTAATCCAGATTTCTTCAAATCTTCTCTCCACGAAATTCCTCTTTATCTTGGCCTTTTATCCTCATCTGCAAGTGTTTAGGGTTGGATAGAAGTCTATCCTTCCCTTATCTCTGATATTTGCAATTTTTAGCCCTTGTATTTGCATTTTGAATCTTTGTATTTGCGCTTCTTCACCTGGGCTTCAAACATGGGCTTGGATCTGGGCTTTTGGGCTCTTTAAGCTTTATTCTTTATTAAATTGATAATTTGAGGCCTGCACATATTAAATAAAGAAATATTAATAATTGTGCATTATAATATGAATAAATGTGCAAATGCGATGGTATATATGATGTCAATTATGCATTTTTCACTACCTATCATATTCATATTTGATTGATTTCAGTTTCAAATATTATTTTTTAATATTCTAGATTTTTCATGATTTTCTGAAAATTTTCAAAATTAAATTATAAATCTTCAAAACCGGTGTCGACCAGTGTCGCTGACCGACTTTCAGATTTTTAATTCACAAATGGAGTTGAAAATAAAAAAAACGGCTTTCATATTATTTCTTAAAATAATGTTTTCTATCTAAATGAATTTTTTGAGAATTTTTAGAATTTATCAAAATTCCCCTGGATTTGGTGTCGGCCAGTATTACTGGTTGATTCCAGGAATTTTAGTATACAATTGGAATCAAATTTTCAGATTCTGCTTTCATATTACTTCTTAAAATTATATTTTCTCCTTTCAGGCATTTTCTGAGATTTTTCAGATTTTATCAAAAATCCGGCCGACCCGGTATAGACCGGTATTGACGGTTGACTTCTGGATTTTTATCTTGAAAATGAGATTGAATTTCTAAAAACTGATTTCACTAAAAATCTTTATATAATATTTATTATTTTTGAGAATTTTTGGGAGACTTTTTGAGATACTTCATTTTGGTCTTTTCTAGAGTTTTCGGTGTTTTCCCAGATACCGGAATAGTACCCAGATATTTTCTACTTTTCTCTTTCTCCTCGCAAGACGCGAGTTTCACCAACCTAGATTTTGCATTTAATACAGAGATCTTCTCCTTACTACATTTAATGCATCTCAGATCAACTCCAATCAAGTCATTGTGACTTTAGTCCTTTATGTCAAACGCGAAACTCGCGTTTATTCTCCTGGACGCGGATTTTTCTCCGCGTCCAGTTCATATTGGCCCAGACGCAGATTTTTGATTGAGACGCAGCCTTTATGAAGAGATGCAAGTCTCTTTTATAAGGTTTGATATGGCAATGATTATAATAATCCTTTCCCCTTTATATAAATACCCACTCCCATCTTCTCTCTCTTTCATTTTCTCTCTCCTCCTTCATTTGCAGCCAGCAAAGGCCACCAAAAAACAGCAGCACACGCAGCCAAGCAAGCCTCCTTTGGCTGGCCATCACCACCACCCACCATCTCCATTTCCTCCACCAACTTCACCACCATTCTCCCCTCCATTCCAACAACAACAACAATCATAATATCATCTCCATCACCATCTTCTTCCTCTTCTTTTCCACCAAACAACCCATCATCTCCACCAACTTCACCACCATTTCCACCACCACCTACACCACCTTAACCACCACCAAGCATACCATCTTCTTCTCCTCGTCATTCTCATTCCAACGAACTATAGGTTCGTCCTCCGAAACACCATTTACAAAACTTCAAAAAATCAATTTGAACTACACTTGCACCACCATCAACCCTCTCTTTTGGGGCCTTGTCCACCCAACTCCGGCCAACTCCGGTCGCCGCCGGCGAACACCGGCCAAGCCACGGTCGGCCTACCTCCCCTTCTCTTCTTTCTTTCTTTCTTTCCTTTGCATTTCTTTCCTTCCTTCCTTCCTTCTTTTCCTTCCATTTTCTTTTCTTTTCTTTTCTTTTCTAAACCTGCGTCTCCCCCTCTCTATTTCTTGCGTCTCTCACTTTCCCCTGTCACTCACTTTCTCTTGTTAATCACTAGACGCGAAACTTACTCCCGCGTCCAACCACCTCTTTAACGCGATCCCCGCGTTCTTTCGTCAACGCGACGTGGAGTTTACGCTCGCGTCTACGTTCTCCTCGTGTCCTTGCTGAAACGCGGGTCTCGAACTTCGCGTTTGTAACATCTACGCAACGCGACTCCCGCGTCTGCGACTTTCGCGTCTTCATTCTCTCTCCTCCTCCATAAATATTTAAACGCATTGATTCCCTGGATTTCAGAGCTTGAGATTTTCACGTATTTCTTGAAGTTTTAGGCGAGTGTTCTCGCCATCCTTCATATTTTCTTGCTTTGTCATGATTGACTAATATTATATTATTTTCCTGGCACACTCGCATGCATCATGCTACTACTTGAAACTTACCCCGCAATAACATATTGATACCTGACTTTAGATTGTCACATTTACGGGAATCTTGTACTTGCTATCCTGTATCATATACAGTGACTTGAAATGATAATACTCATGTACTCTGGAACTCCTGATCTTGTCATGCACTTGCTTTCCCATAAATTGATAATTAAATAATAAATCATAAAAGGAACCACTTGAATCGGGTCGGGGAAACTTACGGCTATCAATATATGTTCGTGTTTACAGTGGCACTAGGTATGTTGTGCAACTAAAATTTCCGGTCTGACCTGTGGGCCTCCAGGCGACCGAGGGGAGTGCTGGCTCCCTCATTATTGGTACCATCTTGATAAGGGCATCCTATAAGACCCTACTGTACGCCTTGCGGCTGGTTCCGAGCACCAGTAACGGAACGTCCTGGACCGTGGTCCCGGGCATGCACAGGACCCACTGTAAACATTGTTCGTTGATACCCCCGTTGGTTTCCAATAACAGCCTCGAATTATTTATATGTGGACGTATGTGTGCTGGGACGCTATTACACATACCTAGACATATGGGTAGAACGAGTAATAAGTATAAATATTAAAAATGGCAACAATGGATTTATTCAGGCCTTATCACTTTCATTTTATGCCTCCATTTCTTGCTTACTGTACATGTAATCTCGACAGAGTTCTTGATGCTTAATATTATTTTGATCATTTCAACACACACATATACCTATCTTTACACGACACTTGGCATTCACCTGTCTATTTTTTAGGGAGTTTCTGACTCCCCTGGACTTGCATGTTCAGGTTCTGAAGAGTGGACTGAAGCGGAGCCCTCCACCGAAGACCAAGCCTACCTCTCGGAGCAGGCTGACTTGTCCTAGTCCCTCTGTTCCTGAATCTACCTGCGAGCTCGGGAATCTCCTTCTCAGCCCGTGAGCACCTTTTGCTGTACAAATTGTAAATTTCACTTTGTACCTGGCTGTGATATAATGTACATGTACTTATATATCACGCTCTGTGATAACTTTGTAATCCCTATGTTGGAATGTATATGGATTTATGCCACGTTCTTCCGTACTCTGATTCTTATTTGTACTGGTACTTAGCGTATATACGTGAGGGTATATTTGGCCTGCGTATATACGTCGCAGTAACGTCTCCGTATCCGCCGGATCGGGGCGTTACACGCTATTACTTTCACAGCTGAGGATATGCTTCTCAAGGATAATAAGCATGATCGACCTTTATACTACACCGGGTACATCAGTTCAACATGCATTGAAAGGGTATAGGTTGATCCAGGGTCTGCACTCAACATTATACCCAAAAGGCTCCTCTACTTGCTTGGCATACAACTATATCGGTTGTCTGCAACCACTACAATAATATACGATTTTAATACAGGGAGTAGTCATCCACTTGGAAAGATTCGACTCCGTTGCCGAATCGGGAGCCTGAAATCAGAGGTGACGTGCTACGTCATTGACGCTGACAAGTCATACAACTTGTTACTAGGGCGACCTTGGATCCACGCTAATTGGATTGTTCCCTCCACTCTGCACCAGTGCTTCAAATATGTTGAAGATGATGCAACAGTACGAACTGTCTTCGCCAAGAAGCAACCATTGAAAGGGGTGGAAACTACTTTACTGATGCTCTCCTATATCAGGAAGTCAGTGAAACGTCAAAAAATTCATTGCTTGACAACGATGATAGTGGCAATGAGGCGAATTCAAAGTCCGAAGGTGACACGCCAGCCACGTTGGTCAGCGAACCAATTATAGCATGTTTCAATAATCCTCAATGTAATACTCTTTCTGAGGATGATGACGAGTGGGTAATTAATGACAATGTTTCCTTTGATTATCCTACGAGTTTCGAACTGTTTGAATCTGTTACGAATAGCTCTCTACACATGCCCTTGCATAAATCAAGTACGTCAAGTACATATGTAGAATGTATAGAAGAATCAGTTCTAGTGGTTCCCCCGTCCAAATAGGGTCAATCACCAATAATATTCGGTAAAACCCAACGGCTGAGGTCTACGGTCACAGATTTGAGTCTAGACTCAGAGACCACACAATTTTTCCATTATGCACGATCAGCATAGCATGTGATGAGAAAAATGGGATACATCCTGCAGTGTGAGAATGGCCTAAATTTTGGAAAAGGAAGACAAGATTTTCTGCGTAATTTTGTGCCAAAGAAAAACCGGCAAATTACTATGATAACACACGCAGGGGGTTGGGATACGTTACACCTCCACCGCCTATAACGGTTCAATCCAAAGATAACAAACCAATCTTATCACGCTCTGTCTCTTCCTTCGAATGGGACTCGGACGTCAGTGTGGGAACGTTGTTCGAGAATCTCACCGTTAATATGACTTCAAGTAGCCAATTGGAGCCAGCGAAAACTACTGATGTTGAACCATGGGCTCAACAATTGGATTTTTAGTGGGAAAGGCGATTCGAACAAAGCGAACCACCTACTGAAGACGAGGTGATCTAGGTTAACTTGGGTAGTCGAGATCACCCTAAACCCATCTTTATAAGTGAAAGCTTATCACTTACGGAAAAGGAAGAATTGATAGTACTCTAAGAGAGTATATCAATGTCTTCGTATGGAACTACCAGGATATACCCGGACTTGATTCACAGGTAGCCATGCATCGTTTGAACATCAAGCCAGACGCCAAGCCAGTTAAGCAACAACAACGCCGATTTCCCCCGAACATTATGGAAGCTATTGAAGACGAAGTCCATAAACTCATTGCATGTGGCTTCATAAGGGAGGAACAACATCCAGATTGGGTTGCTAACATCGTTTCCATTCTCAAAAAGAATGAAAAAATACGAATCTGTATTGATTACCGCGATCTCAATACAGCCTGTCCTAAAGATGAATTCCCATTGCCCATCACCGATGTCATGATTGATAGTACCTGCTGATTCGAAAGAATGTCTTTCATGGATGGCTTCTCAGGGTATAATCAAATTAGGATGTATCCAGGGGATGAGAAGCATACTTCATTCCGGACACTGTTGGGGTGTATTGCTATACCGTGATGCCTTTCGGATTAAAGAATGCGGGAGCAACTTATCAGCGGGCGATGAGTATAATTTTTTGTGACCATCTCCGAAAGATGGTAGAATGTTATGTCAACGACATTGCTGTCAAAAGCCGCGATAAGAATGATCATCTTCGTGACTTGAGAACGATGTTCGACATAATGCGGGCTCATCGACTGAAGATGAATCCTATAAAATCCTTCTTGGGGGTTTCGAGTGGCAAATTCTTAGGATTCATTGTTACATCAAAGGGAATTCATCTTGACCCAGACAAAGTCAAAGCCATTCAGAGCATGCATCCACCTAAGAATCTCAAAAAACTTAGGGGCCTGCAAGGTAGACTGGCTTACATCAGAAGATTCATCGCAAATCTCTCAGGCCGCTGTCAACCGTTCACCCGACTCATAAAAAAGGGTGTCTCTTTTGTATGGGATCAAGCCTATCAAGAGGCTTACAAGGATATCAAAAGATACCTCACTAAATCTCCGGTCTTAGTGGCTCCCACATCAGGAAACCTTTCCTGCTTTATATGAAAGCTATAGACCATTCTCTTGGTGCTCTGCTTGCTCAAAAAGATGATAATGATCATGAACAGGCTATTTATTGTCTGAGTAGGACTCTGATAAGGGCAGAATCTCGCTATAACCCTATTGAGAAGGAATGCTTAGCTCTTGTCTTTGCTATTCAGAAGACACGACATTATTTGGTCGGCCAAGTCATACATGTCATTTCCAGAGTGAATCCTTTGTGTCTTCTCATGACGAAACCAGGATCACTGAATTCTAGGTTAGCTAAATGGGCCCTCCTTCTGTCTCAGTACGATATACTCTTTGTCCCTCAGAAGGCGGTTAAAGGCCAGGCGCTTGCAGATTTCTTGGCTGCTCATCCGGTCCCGGAAAGCTCATAACTTCATGAAGATATTTCAGATGAGATTTTCGAATCTAATATAACTTCAGAGGATGAAGTATGGCAGATGTTCTTCAATGGAGGATCACGAATAGGCCCTAAAGATAAGATCATTACTGGTGTGGGGGTTGTATTTATCTCACCACAAAACTATGTCCTTCCTAGGGCGTTTTCATTAACGGAACCGTGTTCTAACAATGTGGCAAAATACAATGCCCTACTCATTGGCCTTCAGCTCGCTCATGAAATGAAGGTACACTACCTTGAAGCCTATGGTGATTCAAAACTGATCATTAATCAGGTTAAAGGAGAATATGAGGTCCGTCATGGAGATTTGGTACCTTATTATCATGCAGTCATCAAAATGGCTAGCTCATTTGATGGCTTTTATATCAATCATGTGTCCCGATCTTAGAATACTAAGACCGACACTGTAGCTGCACTAGCCACTACGTTAGCCTTACCAATCGACACAACGTATCACCTTACAGTGGCTACTCGACACCTTATTTGTCCTAAACATGTGTTAAAAATCAAGGAAGTCTATAGCGTCTCGACGAATTTTGAACTGAGAGATTGGCGATTTTCCCTCATTGACTATGCTTTGCATGATATATTGCCGGATGACCCTAAAGAAGCGGCATCTATCAGACGAAGGGCTCTTAGTTTTTATTATGATCCAATAGTAAAGACACTCTACCGTCGCTCATATGACGGTACCCTCCTCCGTTGCCTTTCTAATTCAGAGGCACAAGAAGTGCTTAAAGAAGCGCATGATGGTGTATGCGGAGCTCATCAGCCAGATCTAAAACTTAATGACCGATTGCCCAGCCTTGGATATTATTGGCCGACTATGATAGCCGATATCATTCAGTATGCACGAAGGTGTAAAGCCTGCCAAATCCATGCAAACTTCATACATCAGCCTCAAGAGTTGCTCCATCCAACTATTCCTTCATGGCCATTTGAAGCATGAGGAATCGATGTCATAGGGCCGATCAACCCCTCTTCAACAAAAGGTCACCAGTTTATCTTAACAATAACCAATTACTTTTCAAAGTAGGCAGAGACCATACCGCTTGTGGAAGTTAAAACTTCTAATGTGGTTAATTTTATCAAACACTATGTCATCCATCGATTTGGTGTCTCTAGCAGATCTTCCATGATAACGGTCCCCAATTCGTGAGCCGGATATTCTACCGATTTTGCGACAGGTATCGAATTCAGAATGTAGCATCAACTGTTTATAACCCTGCGCTAATGGCTTGGCGGAAGCATTCAACAAGATAATTATCAAGCTACTCAAAAAATTGTTTCATCAAATAAGCGAGATTGAGATTAGAGTGAGAAGCTTAGTGAATGTCTTTGGGCCTACCGAACCACAGTTCGGACCTCGACAGGCAATATACCTTTTTCCCTGGTATACGGACCGTTAGAAATCCAGATGCCGTCATTACAAGTCGCCTTGATGACCAGAATAACAAAGGAGGACAATGATTGGTTGCGTATCCAAGAGCTCAAAGCCCTAGATGAGAAGCGGTTACAAGCTCAACAACACATTGAGTTGTATCAAGCGCGGATCTCGAAGGCCTTCAATAAGAAGGTTAAGCAAAGAATTTTCCAGAAAGGAGATTTGGTTTTAGCCGTCAGACAACCGATGATCATGACGCACAAAACCAAAGGCAAATTTCAGCCCAAATGGGAAGGACCGTTTGTGATAGAAACAGCCTATTCAAATGGAACATATCGCCTTATGACTTCAGACGGAGATTTGCTCATGATGCCAATCAACGGCAAGTTCCTAAAGAAGTATTATCCTTGATAAAATCCTTCTCATGATCAAGTTAACATTACACCTCTGATCAAGTCATTCAGATCCAAGATATGTAGAAAGAGCGCTCCTCTCTTTCTCTAACGAGATCATGCAACCATGAATCAGTGTCGAGCCGATCGAACACCGGTTGTATCAAAGAAGAGTCAAGGTTACGAATTCACTATCGGCTAGTATCAAATCGATCGAACGCCTTTGACATTGAAGAAGAAAACAAGGGATCAAGTTGTTTTAGTCTTGTCACTCTTCTCTAGTATATAAATATGTACCTATCTTTAACTTAGAAGAATATGTCATATTTTAAAGTCAAGCATGCCTAAGCAACAGTTTCAGGTAGATGGCTTATTTAACCTGACTTTTCTATGTATAATGGTGGCATACCTCTCTGCTCTGGTTCGATCGATCGAAGTTTGACCGAATGACAAAAGGTCCGACCAAACAAATGAGTTTATGTGATGACTTATCAAGCCGAACTCATCGAAGAAGGTTCGTGACGCATTCTCTTGCAGAACCTTTTCACTGTTTTCATGTTCATATCAAGACGTGACAACCGACCAAATGGTAACCGATTGAATCAAAGACCAAAGGAGTTTAGCTGATGACTTGGCAAGCTGAACTCATTGAAGAAGGTTCATGGTACATCCTGATATAGAATCTTTTCAATATGAGAACAAGATAAGGGTTGACAGAGAGTCCCCGAGGAACGATAATTTTCAAATCGAGATCTCGCGGAATTCGTGTCTACTTCTTTAATCCCCAAATCACCTACAGAGTGAAAATCCAGGGGAAGCATCGCGTTACTTGTTCGAAAGGAGTAATTGTATTGAGAGAGGGTTTAGAGTAAACCGTTGATGTCCGTGTGCTGATGATCAAAACTCCGAATGTATATGAAGGTTTACTTTTCTCCTTCGAATCACCGTTCGTAGCACAAGCTATGACAGGTCGTATCCGCAGAGAGGGTTAGCGATGGAAGCGTTCAAGGTTTTTATGTTGAGATTTTCGAGAAGAAAAATGAAAGTTCTTCTTTGTTTTAAAAATTGAAAAACAAAACAAAGCAGAAAGAGAGCTAAGAATCTTTGAAGAGGTTTCTAAAGAAAAGGAAAACGGGATGAAGGATGGAATGAAAACTGGTGGCGTTGGAAAAACAGTACTTTTTAGAAAAGGGTTTTGAAATACGATAGAGAGAAAGCCATTACTAACTAACATTCTACACTACTAACTTACTACTCTCGTTGGGTGGTGCATGCCTCATATTGATTCATCGGCAATAGTATATCTTGATTTGTCAAATCGATATGTTGTCCCATGTCTACGATGTGTTCTCATCTAGGCTTGGCATGGTGGCCTCCTTGGATCATCGGCTCTCTAAATAGATTTTCACTAATGGAACATGGGTAGTCAAACTTAGGTATGCTAAACAAGAATGTAAGATTCATTAGTTCATCAAAGTTATAATCAAGCTAGTATGAAATAAGAAACTTGCACAATAGTTGTTAGCACAATGAAGTGATCCATCTTCATGTTCCATCAAGGCACTTGTTCAAGAGATAAGACTCTAAGTGAGGCACACATGAATCATATGGAGGGGATACAAAGCATTTACTAAGAATTGAATATAACTCATCTTCATTGGGGATGAAAAAGACTTGTAAATTGCAAGACTAGAAATAAAACATCCAATGATTCATATGAGTTAGCAATCACCCAAGAGTTAGTAGTTAGTAGTATTAGAAGTTATTTAGTCATGTTAGTGAGTTAGCTAGCCATAGAAAGGAAGAACAAACAAAAATACATTATAGAAAGTAAATACAAGAAAGTAAAAACTTGAAGAAAAATGCAATAGAGAAAGAAAAAAATTGAGGAAGGAAAGATTGAGCTCTTGTATTGAGTTGTCACCCTCTTCAATTACAGAGATTTCTCACCCTCACTCTCTCTTTCTGGATCTAGAAGGAGAAAATGAAATTTACACAAGAGACTAAAGAAACCTAAAGAAACCCTAACAATTTCCCTAGATAAGAATGCTATTCTCTCCTCCCCCGTTTACAGAGGCCCTAGGGATATATTTATAGACTTTAGGAGAAGAGGCCATCCCACCACAGCCGTTGGATCAATCGCTAGGTCAATGGCCAAAGGATTGCCACAGATCCGCGGCCAGAGCTGCGTTTCTGTGGCAGAATCTTGGCCGTTGTGCCAACGAATTCTCTGCCATTTTGTTATGCCTCGTGTGCCCAGCTGGATCTTCTAGAAGGTGGAGAATATGCTTTGGATCAGTCCAGATTTGGGCTTCGTTGTTGTGGGCTTCTAAATTCCTCTTTAATTCCTTTAAAAATCACAAAAATTGGGCCTTCTTCTCCATTTAATATTGGACCTGAAAAATAAGAGAGAAATAAAAATCTCATTTTTATTAACATAAAGCATAGTATGGTGGTATAAAATGATGCATACATGAACTCCTATCACACCCCATACCTAGCTTTTGCTCGTCCCGAGCAAAATAAGCAAAGAAAAACCTAACTAAATTATTACACCACTTTCGTAGGTGACACGATTGCACTGAGCTCGTGCATCAAGCCGTTAAATCTCTAGGTTACCCTAGAGGAGGAGTGTTGTCTCCTCAGGATTTTTAGCGGATTGCACCCCCAAAATCCCAAGAAAAAGAAAAAGTTAGTGATTTTTACAAAAAAGAAAGAAAAAAGTTTATGATCAATTTTTTTTCAAGAATTCCGGTGATCTATCAGTTTCAGGTTACCCTAAACTTTTCTTCTTTTTATAAGTTTCCATTTGAAGTTTCATTTTCAACTTAGGTTAAGTTTCCAAGAATAGAGAGAGAACTGGATTTTATATCAGGCCTAACATATATATATATATATATCTATATGTATGTGGAATTTTCTTAGACTATAGTATATTTATTACATATATATATAATAATATTTTTTTCTCTTTATTTTTCTCTCTTTTATATATATATATATGTTTATTATATATTTACATTTATTTATTCCCTTAGCTTCATTAGGCTTTCTAATTTACCCATGTAGCGAGCCTTTTACTGATAACTCCCAGACCAGATGGTCTTAGGGCACCGGATGAAGATACATCCCTATGTGGCTCAGATTCTGTGGTGAAGAATGACTTTAGGCGTTGACCATTGACTTTGAACGTCTTGCGACTCTTTGGATCAGAAATTTCAATCGCACTATGAGGAAAGACAGTTTGCACAACGTATGGTCCTGACCAACTGGTTTTCAGCTTACCAGGAAAAGGTGGAGTCTAGAATTATACAACAAAACTTTTTGTCCTGAGACAAATTTTTTCCTATGAATGGATTTATCATGGAAAAGCTTAGTTCTGTGTTTAGAGATCCAAGCGTTATCGTATGCCTCATTTCTTAACTCTTCTAACTCGGATATCTACAGCTTTCTTAAATCACTGACTTTATCTAAGTCCAAATTCAGCTGGTTTAGTGCTCACATAGCACGGTGCTCTAGCTCCACAAGTAAATGGCAGGGCTTTCCAAATATAACTCGATATGAGACATACGGAGGACAGTCTTGTAGGCAGTCCGATATGCCAATAGGGCATCAACGAGTTTAATGGACCAGTCCTTACGGTTTTGTCCTACAGTTTTCTCCAGTATCAGTTTAATTTGTCTGTTGGTGACTTCCACTTGCCCGTTCGTCTGAGGATGATAAGCCGTGGATAATTTATGAGAGATAGAGTACTTCCGCATTAGGGCTTCAAAAGCCCGGTTGCAGAAATGACTCCTGTTGTCACTAATTATCGTACGGGGAGGCTCCGAAGTGTGAAATGATGTTTTCACGTAAGAACTTGATGACAACTTGGTTGTCATTTGTCCTAGTCGGAACAGCTTCAGCCCATTTGGAGACATAGTCTACAACTACCAAAATGAATTGGTTGCAGTAAGACAGAGGAAAGGGTCCCATGAAATCGATGGCCCATAAATTAAAAATTTCTACCTCCAAGATTGGTGTAAGTGGCATCATGTCTCTACGTGTGATATGACCTGTCATTTGACATCTGGCACAAATCTTGCAGAAAGTATAAGCATCCTTAAAGAGAGTGGGCCAGTAGAACCCACTCTGAAGGATTTTCTCAACGGTCTTTCGTGGACCTTCCACCACAAGCTAACTTATGACAAAATGTCAAAACACTCTGATGTTCATCCTCAGGAAGGCACCTCCTAATTATCTGGTCAGGGCAATATTTGAATAAATACGGTTCATCCCAAAAGAAAAACCGTATTTGTGTCATAAATCGGTGCTTGTCCTGACCTGACTAATTTGAAGGTGTTCGCCCGGTTGTAAGAAAATTTGCAATATCCGCATACCAGGGTTCTTTACACATCGTGAAGATGTGTTCGTCAGGAAAGTTTTCATTGATAGGTATTGTCTCAGTTGGTGTATTTGGAATTCTCGAAAGGTGATCTGCCACCACATTCTCAACGCCCTTTTTGTCTTTAAGTTCCAAATCAAATTCCTACAAAAGAAGTATCCATCGAATCAGTCTAGCCTTTACATCCTTCTTTAGCATCAAGTATCTAAGGGCAGAGTGATCAGTGAAAATCGTTGTCCTGGACCCTAGTAGGTATTGGCGAAACTTCTCAACGCAAACGCAACTGCTAAAAATTTCTTTTCAGTTGTTGTGTAATTTAGTTGGGCCTCGTTAAGCGTCCTACTAGCATAGTAAATCACGTGTTGCCTGTTATCAGTACGCTGTCTGAGAACAGCGCCTATGACATAATCGGAGGCATCACACATGATTCCAAAAGGCCTCGTCCAATCAAGTGCTGAGATTATTAGCGCCGAGACAAGTCTGTGCTTAAGCTCCTCCCAAGCTTTGAGACACTCTTCATCAAAATTGAATGGCACATCTTTTCCTAAGAGATTCGTTAAAGGTCTATTAATTTTGCTAAACTCCTTAATAAATCTTCTATAAAAGCCAACGTGCCCTAGAAATGATCTAATGTCTTTTAAGCATTTTGGCTCAGGGAGCTTTACTATTACTTTCACTTTTGATCTATCCAACCTCAATTCCTTTGTTTGAAACTTTGTGCCCTAGGACAATCCTTGCTTGACCATAAAATGACACTTCTCCCAGTTGAGTGTCAAGTTTTCTCCATGCATCGTTGTAAAATCAACTTAAGATGGTGCAAGCATTGTTCAAAGGAATCGTCATAAATAGAGAAATCGCTCATGAAAATCTCCAAAAATCTTTCCACCATGTCGGAAAAAAGACTAAGCATGCAACGTCGAAATGTTGCGGGAGCATTGCATAGGACGAAGGGCATTCTTTGGTATGCAAATGTTCCAAAGGGGCTGGTGAAAGTAGTCTTGTCTTGATCCTCAGGAGCGATAGGGATTTGATTGTATCCTGAATATCCATCCAGAAAACAGTAATACTTATGTCCAGCTAGTCTCTCGAGCATTTGATCTATGAACAGAAGGGGGAAGTGGTCTTTGCATGTGGCAGCGTTTAATTTTCAGTAATCAATACAGACTCGAATCTTCGTTGGAAGACGAGTTTGCACTAATTCTTTCTTATTATTTTCTACCATGGTAAACCCTGCCTTCTTTGACATAGCATGGACTGGACTAACCCATTGGCTATCGGATATAGGATAGATAATCCCATTGTCTAATAGCTTCAAAATCTCAGCTCTGACTGCCTCCTGCATGATCGGGTTTAGTCTACACTGTGGGTCACGTTTTGATTTTGCATCTTCCGTCAAGTGAACCGGTATTGCACAATGGATGGACTGATCCCCTTCATATCAGCCATGGTCCAACCAATGGCTTCTCGATTTTTCCTTAATACCACAAGAAGATCCTCTTCTTGTTGTTTCGTAAGATAGGACACAATTATCACGGGGAATGCTTCCTTTGCACCCAAGTACTGGTACTTGAGATGACTAGGAAGATCCTTAAGCTCAGAAGAGGGAACCTGATCTATCAATGGTTGTTCCTTGTGTAAGGGAAGGATAGGGGTGGCATTTGTTCCCCACTCCACTGTAGATTCTATAATTTGATCAAGATTGAAGTCATCAGACTCCAATTCAAATTCTCTATCAGACTCATATTCAATTCCGTGTCATGTTCACTTGTTAATCCTTCAATTAAGTTCACTTCAAATGACTCATTATCCAAATCTCGAGGTTGTTTTCCTAGGTGAAAAACATTTACCTCTTTCATTATATTTTCAAAAGTCAGACGCATCGATCCGTTCCTACAGTTGATGATTGCGTTTGCGGTGGCTAGGAAGGGTCGTCCTAAAATGACAGGGGTCTGAGCTTTTGAGTTGTGTACGAGTTGCGTCTCCAGAACTATGAAATCCACAGGGTAAATGAATTCCCTGACACATATGAGAAAATCTGTAATCTTCCCCTTAGGAACTTTACAGATCGATCAGCCAGTTGTATAGTAACTCTAGTTGGACGAAGGTCGCCCAGCCCGAGTTACTGATACACAGAAAAAGGAAGAAGATTGATGCTGGCTCCTAGATTAAGTAACGCCCTGTTTATCGTTGTCTGTCCTATTATACAGGAAATGGTTGGACTCCCTGGGTCTTTATATTTCACAGGAATAGGCCCAGTTAGGAACTCACTTATGTTTGAAGCAAGGAAGACTTTCTTTGGGACATTTCCTTTCCTTTTCTTGGTGCACATATCTTTTAAGAACTTGGCATATGAGGGGACTTGTTATATAGCATCATGAAGGGACACATTGATCTGGACCTGATTAAACATTTTCCTAATCTTTTCCATTTGAGCAGTAGTCATTTGGTTTGTTAGCCTATTAGGGAATGGTACAATAGGCTTGTAGGGTTGCTCATCTGTTTTGTCTTTATTATTGGACTTAGAGGTTGACGGTTGTGAACTAGGAGATGGATCATTTTGAGTTGGTGGTACAAGAACAGGAGGTGTTGACACTTATGTTGGCCCAGAGGCCTTCCTCTCTAGTTTTGATGATGATTAACTCATGTAGTTATGATTACTAATAATCTTGTGTTTCTAGTCTCAGATCATTAATTAAGATATTAGTTGGTGATTAGCTTCAACAAAGGAGTTTAGAAGCTTTTCATGGTGAATCCAGGGCCAAAGCATCAAGATCATACCTTGCCTAGCTCATGGATCACGGCGTTTATGGACCGAGTCACCTTGAAGATGAAGATCATCAAGAAGACTTAGGTATCCATAGTTTAGTGTGTTTTAGATCCATTTGTAAAGATAAGAATAGTTGATATGCTCAAGTGCACAACACACACAAGTTTTATGTTTTGGATTTGGTTTTCATGAATAGTAGATCAAAACAAGTTTAAATGGTTTTTATGTATATTAGATATGTTCAATATACATACATGCTTCATATCTTAAATAAACTTATTTTCACTATCCTATTCATGCCTTGGAAAAATCTGAGTTTAATAAAAATACAAGTGTTGGTTTTTGATAAAACTTGCAACACACAAAAATGATTGAATATGTTGATATATGTCTTGAAATTTTTTTCACAAGTTTGTTTATCAAAGTAAAATGATAAAACAATTTTTATGGTAATATTAAAAGAGATAAAAGATTTTCTAAAATATTTTTAACATGTTTTTCTGACCCTGTTCTGTGACTGACAGGCCAGGTCGGTCGACCGGAACGGTCGACCGCACCATGGGCCGGTCGACCCCTAGGGTCAACCGACGTGCACAGACTTGTGCACGTCTGGCTGGCACAGGGCCGGTCGACCGAGCGGTCGACCGTATCTGAGAGCAGAGCTCTCTGTTTGTTTGGGTCGACCGGGCGGTCGACCAGGTTTGCCCAATGGTCACATTTATAACCGTTGGCGGTCGACCGGGCGGCCGACCGCCAGGCCTGTCAGGCTGCCACATCTGCCTAACGGCTAGTTTCTGTTTTGGCCTATATAAACCCCATTCATTTGGGATTTTGGCCAAGGTTTTTACAAGAGAAAAATTCCAGTTTTTCAAGTGTTTTATGCTGTTTTCAAAAGAGTTTTAAAGCTTAAAGATTTCATCTTTATTATTTTTCAAGGGTTTGGAAAATCAAAGAAAACTAGGTTTTTGGGATATTGTTTTTGGTCTTTCATTTCTATCATCTACAAGAGATTTCCCAAGTAGTTTTTCTTTGTTGCTTGTTTCCAAAAACACCTTGATTCCACACTTGAGCTTATCTTCTATCCTATTCTATAGGATCTTTGTTTTGTGGAAAAGAGAAAAAGAGAAGTGTTTGAGGTTAAGCCTCCAAGTTGTAAACCCTCCTTTACTTGTGTATCCCTCTTTGGTAGAGGTTGATCGGAGTGGTGTTTGGATCCCTCTTCGGTAGAGGTGATTGTGATTGTATTGGTTACGGGCCTTATCCCTCTTCGGTAGAGGTGGATTGTGGTTGTATTGCCTCGGTGGCATTGAGAGAGGAGTTCGGTACTCCTATAGTGGATTAGAAATCCTTCTCGGTGAAGGCGGGGACGTAGAGCTAGGGGCTCGAACCTCGGAACATATCATTATGTTTGCGTTTGATCCATTGTCTCTCTAACTCTCTCCCTCTTTTATTTGTGCAAAGCATTATTCATTCATTCATATCATATTTTGCTTGTGTTGCCTTGCATCTTTCATATTGCTATATCATTATATGCTTGGCTTGCTTGTGTGTGTGCCTCACTTGTACTTAACCACAAGAGCTTCATATAGCACCTCAACCCATATCTAGGGGAATCAAGAGGAGTTAGTCCAGAGCCCTTCACGGGAAATTCGGCTACACTTGTGTGTTGTACTAAGTGTGTTGTAAATTAGTTTTAAGCTTCCGCATTTAAGCGCATTTAGTTTCTAAATTAGCACTATCACCTATTCACCCCCCCTCTAGGTGGTTTTTCAATTGGTATCAGAGCTAGTGCTCCTGATACTTAGGCTTAACATCCTAGGAGTGAGATCCATTTGTTTGCTAATCTATTATTTTCATTTGCTTGTTTGCACACATATAGTTTGGACCCATGGACTTCATGACCCCACCTAGTTTTGACCCTTCCAACATTGTTGTTTGGAAGTATAGGATGCCCATGTACCTAAAGACCTTAGGTTTGCATGTTTTCCTTGCCGCTACCAAGAGATGTTATCTTGGTGACCGCAAGCATATAGGGGCCAATGCACAAGCCCTTGAGGCCATTAGAAGCACATTAAATAAAGAATATCTTATGTTTGCTTCTAACTTTGATTCCGCATTTGCAGTGTGGAACATGTTGACAACCACCACCACCTCCAAGCTTCAATTGCCAATCCAACCGGAGGAGTCTAGTGGAGAATCTGACTCACAATGCTTCATGGTCCAAGGGAATGACTCCCTTGAGGTACAATCGGAATCTCAACTAGATATTTTGATGCTAGTTCTTCATGTGATGATTATGTTGATCCCCATGCCTTGAATGAAGAACTATCTATTGTTTGTGAAAAATTGATTGAGAAATATAATGTTTTGAAAAAGAAAAGTCTAAGCATTAACATTGATAATAAAAATTTGATTGCTAGACTTCATGTTGTTTTGTAAGAGAAAGAGGAGATTTCTAATGAAAGGGATTCATTAAAATCTCAACTTGAACTTGCACTTAAAGAAAATGAATTTTTGAAATCTAAAAATGATTGTAATGATGTTTGAAGAATAATAAAGTTTTAACTTCAAAGGTTGATTTTGTTTTAAAAGAGAATGTTGCTTTGAAAAATAAAATTATTTCTATTTCAATAATTTAAATGTTAGTTTAAAGAAAAATGTTGTTTTACAAAATAAGATTGATGCACATGTTTGCCATGCTAGAGTAGTATCACACACTTCACCTATTGCATGCCACACTTCTTCTTTAATTAATAATGATATAAATGTTTTGAAGAAAAGTGTTGATTGTTTGGGCTCCACTTTGAGCCAATGTGTAGCGGGACACACACGTTTGGAAACTTTGTTTCGAAAGAAACAAGTTTCATCTATTCATGCATACCCTACACGGCATACACATGCTCCTCACGATCACACCCATCACCATATGTATGCTCATGTGTACACTTGTACACATTGTGGACGTAAGGGCCACCTTGCTAAATTTTACTTTGATAGATTACATGATGTAAATTTAGCAAAGAATTTTATTTGGGTTAGAGAAGGGACTAACCCCCATGGCCCAATAAGATGTGGGTACCAAAGACCACCCCTCCTTTGTTTAATGTAGGTGTGGGCTCTCACATGACGTGAGAGTAGCCGTACCTTGGAGTGGATGCGTTCCGTGCTAAAGAGAACCAATTGGATGCATCACTTTTAAGGGAAGTTTGGTGGAGAGGACCACCATGTTTTAGAGACAAGGAAAGTTGCCTTCTAGGTTTTTGTAACGATTCCTAACTCCTAATTATTGTTTGCATGCTTTTCATGTCTATTATTTATAGCATGTTTGATGATTATAGATTAGAATGTAAATGACATGTTTATTAGATCCTTGACATACATGTATAGCCCTTTTGAGACACCCATGCTTATATGGACCCACATTTAGTGTTCTCACCTTTATTTAGCTATCATGTCTATCATAGGCTTAATAACATGTGGATTTACATAAGAATCATGTTTTTGTTTATCATGATGATTTTTCTCGTTTTTGATGCTTCATGTTTTGAATATATGTTTGAATGTTAGTTTTCACTAAAACTAGGTATATACTTGTGCATATAGTGGGCCACAAATAAATCTATACATGTTTGAGCTTGAATGCTTATTTGAACCCATTAGATGTGCTAGTATAGTCTAGTTTTGATGATTCATGCATCTTAAACTTGTATTCCCATTTTTGGATGTGTTTCATGTTTTTGTGTTTATGTTTAAATTTCATGTATATGTCTATTTTATCCAAACTATTATTATACATATACATCCTTTTGAGCCACGTGCCTTCATGCATATATCTTTGTGGACTCTTTGTGTTTGGATATGTATGTATACTTTAGTTTGTATGAAACATACATATACCTTGAAAATTAAATAAGTTTGATGTTTTTTCTTATTTTAAGGAATATTGAGCTTAATGAAAAATTTCATGATTATGATCCTCACATTTTATTTGTACACTCACATTTATTACTTGCTCATGTTTTATTTTCATGAGTCATATTTGTGCTTAATTGGATTAGAGTGTTGATTATCATGTGGTTTTCATATTTTATGAAAAATAATTTGTTTTATTCCTTACTTGAAGGATTTCGTACTAGTTAACAAAACTTTCTATTTTAAAACTAGTTCGTATTCTTCGTTTTGATAATATGAGTTATACCATGCTACTATTGTTGTTCAATTGGTATTATTGAACTCTTTCAATTGGTATCAATTTTGATCTTTTTGTATACTCATATGCTTATTGTGTATGTATATTTTCAATTGGTATTATCTATTGGTTATTGGTACTCATTCTATTTCATACACATGTACATGTTTTATTTGTGCTATTATATTTCTATATCTTAAGCATAAATCTTGTTTTTGCTAGAGCTTGAACTTTATTTTTATTTCAATTGATTTATTTTTCAATTGGTATCTTATTTCAAGCCTATGCATAGTGTTTATTGGTATTTCATAAAGGGGGAGAAACTTGCACTTTATCTTTCAATTAAATTTTTGTATTCCACTCCCTTGCTTTATGATGGAAAATAATAGTTTTTCAATTTGATATGATTTGTTTTTAATTAACAATTTCAATTGATATCATATGCTCAAAATGAAAAAATTTACAATTGGTATCAAGATTTTGTTTTTATGTTCACTTTTCAATTGGTATCAATTTAGACTTCATTGTCATATTTTTAATTGATATCATAGTTGTTTGATCACACCCCTTATTGACATTGTGTTTTGTTTTAGACAAAAGGGGGAGAACATCTTATCATTATTGGTTCACCCCCCTCTTGTTTCTTTAGTTCATATAAAAAGGGGGAGAAGATTTTGTTTGTTTTACAAAAGCTCTGATACTTTCAAAATTTGTTTTAAGAAAAATTACAAATGTTTTGATGTGTATTTCCTATATGCAAGGAGAGCTTAACATCTCTTCTACATATAGATTCATGTTGAGTGTATTGTATATTGAAGAGCTTGACAACTCTTCTCTATGTGGTACACGTGTGTAGGGGGAGCTTCACATCTCCTCTTATGCATTACATATTATACGTTATGTGAATTAGGGCTTGTTACCCCTCTTTCATGTAATGCATGTGTGTAGGGAAGCTAACTTAGCGTCTTCCTCTTCATGAATGTATATCGCATATAAACTTTTATTGATTGAACCCCTTATTGATCTTTTTGTTTTTGACAAAAAGGGGGAGAAAAATTTGTTTTTGTGTATTTACCCCTTTGTTGATGATTGACAAAAAGGGGAGAAAGATTTTGAGTTTATGAGTTTTATATATGCATATTTATGTTTTGCATATATTATGTTTAATATAGTTTAATGTTAATTGGTATCTAGAGCATGTTTTGTTTTTTTTTAAACATTGCATTGGTATCTAGAGCCTCTTTATTGTTTGCATATCTATGCATTCATGTTTAAGAGCCTTCATTGCATATTTATTATGTTTATTTGTTTATGCATGAGTTAAGGGGGAGCTTCTTTGAAGCTTAACTTTAATCTATGCATATATAACTCCATGAGTTTTGTCATCATCAAAAATGGGGAGATTGTTGGCCCAGAGGCCTTCCTCTCTAGTTTTGATGATGATTAACTCATGTAGTTATGATTACTAATAATCTTGTGTTTCTAGTCTCAGATCATTAATCAAGATATTAGTTGGTGATTAGCTTCAACAAAGGAGTTTAGAAGCTTTTCATGGTGAATCCAGGGCCAAAGCATCAAGATCATACCTTGCCTAACTCATGGATCACGGCGTTTGTAGACCGAGTCGCCTTGAAGATGAAGATCATCAAGAAGACTTAGGTATCCATAGTTTAGTGTGTTTTAGATCCATTTGTAAAGATAAGAATAGTTGATATGCTCAAGTGCACAACACACACAAGTTTTATGTTTTGGATTTGGTTTTCATGAATAGTAGATCAAAATAAGTTTAAATGGTTTTTATGTATATTAGATATGTTCAATATACATACATACTTCATATCTTAAACAAACTTATTTTGACTATCCTATTCATGTCTTGGAAAAATCTAAGTTTGATAAAAATACAAGTGTTGGTTTTTGATAAAACTTGCAAGACACAAAAATGATTGAATATGTTGATATATGTCTTGAAATTTTTATCACAAGTTTGTTTATCAAAGTAAAATGATAAAACAATTTTTATGGCAATATTAAAAGAGATAAAAGATTTTCTAAAATATTTTTAACATGTTTTTCTGACCCTGTTCTGTGACTGACAGGCCAGGTCGGTCGACCGGAACGGTCGACCGCACCATGGGCCGGTCGACCCCTAGGGTCGACCGACGTGCACAGACTTGTGTACGTCTGGCTGGCACTGGGCCGGTCGACCGAGCGGTCGACCGTATCTGAGAGCAGAGCTCTCTGTTTGTTTGGGTCGACCGGGCGGTCGACCGGGTTTGCCCAACGGTCACATTTATGACCGTTGGCGGTCGACCGGGTGGCCGACCGCCAGGCCTGTCAGGCTGCCACATCAGCCTAACGGCTAGTTTCTGTTTTGGCCTATATAAACCCCATTCCTTTGGGATTTTGGCTAAGGTTTTTACAAGAGAAAAATTCCAGTTTTCCAAGTGTTTTATGCTGTTTTCAAAAGAGTTTTAAAGCTTAAAGATTTCATCTTTATTGTTTTTTAAGGGTTTTGGAAAATCAAAAAAAACTAGGTTTTTGGGATATTGTTTTTGGTCTTTTATTTCTATCATCTACAAGAGATTTCCCAAGTAGTTTTTCTTTGTTGCTTGTTTCCAAAAACACCTTGATTCCACACTTGAGCTTATCTTCTATCCTATTCTATAGGATCTTTGTTTTGTGAAAAAGAGAAAAAGAGAAGTGTTTGAGATTAAGCCTCCAAGTTGTAAACCCTCCTTTACTTGTGTATCCCTCTTTGGTAGAGGTTGATCGGAGTGGTGTTTGGATCCCTCTTCGGTAGAGGTGATTGTGATTGTATTGGCTACGGGTCTTATCCCTCTTCGGTAGAGGTGGATTGTGGTTGTATTGCCTCGGTGGCATTGAGAGAGGAGTTCGGTACTCCTATAGTGGATTAGAAATCCTTCTCGGTGAAGGCGGAGACGTAGAGCTTGGGGCTCGAACCTTGGAACATATCATTGTGTTTGCGTTTGATCCATTGTCTCTCTAACTCTCTCCCTCTTTTATTTGTGCAAAGCATCATTCATTCATTTATATCATATTTGCTTGTGTTGCCTTGCATCTTTCATATTGTTATATCATTATATGCTTAGCTTGCTTGTGTGTGTGCCTCACTTGTACTTAACCACAAGAGCTTCATATAGCACCTCAACCCATATCTAGGGGAATCAAGAGGAGTTAGTCCAGAGCCCTTCACGGGGAATTCGGCTACACTTGTGTATTGTACTAAGTGTGTTGCAAATTAGTTTTAAGCTTCCGCATTTAAGCGATTTAGTTTCTAGATTAGTACTATCACCTATTCACCCCCCCTCTAGGTGGTTTTTCAACTGATTTATTAGAAACAGGATGACTAGAAACTTGATTGTCTATCTGCTTTCTATCTCAAAATATGAACAATATTGCATTGACTTGGACCTATGTCTTCAGCTTCATGAATAGGGAAGGGGTTCTTAGGATTGGGCAATGGCTGACTTGACAGTGTTCCCTTTGTCTTTCATTTAATGAGTTAGCCAGTTGACCTATCTGAACCTCTAACCTATTGATAGCCTGGTGGTGGGTGTTCATTATTGAGGCCTGGGTTTTGGATAAGGTTTCAATTATTCTTTCTAAATCCGACAATTTTTTATCTGGATGATTCTGTGTTTGTTGTTGTTGATATGTGGGTTGGAAGTTATGTTGAAACTTTGATTGGAAACTTGGTGGACTTTGGTCGAAACTGGGTTGATGAGACTGAGCAGGATATTGGTGTGAAAATTGTTTCCTTGGTTGCTCATGACCAGAAAGACTCCATGAGAAATTTAGATGGTTCCTCCATCCCGGGTTGTATGTTTTGGAGTACGGATTGTAGTTGGGTCTGGTGTATGCTGCATTCATATTCTCAGGGTACATTTGAGCTTGGTAGACAGGACACTCCTCAACAGGTGGTTAAGAGCATGGCAGTAGGTACAACCCGGATTGATCACAGGTGTTGGGTTAACCTGATTTGAATTGGGTTCCCTAGCCTCAAGTAGGTCTAGCCCTTCATCAATTGTGTTATCTTTATCTCGACAGCTATAGAGGATTCGATCGAATGCATACCAGTTCTGGAAGTGGTGGGATTAGTTTTCTCGGGGCAAGACTCCCACTGAATGATTTTTTCTGCTAAAGCTTCAAAGAGGTCCGACCTGCTTCTCATCTTTTTTCAAAAATTCCGCTTGACATATAGTCTCAAGGAGCGTCTTGGTTTGGTAGTCTAGTCTGTCATAGAGAATTTGGCATTTCCTTCACTTCTCTATACCGTGATGAGGAGATTGGGCTAGTAATTCTTAAACTATTCAAAATACTTCCAAAATGGTTCACTTGTTTCCTACTTAAACTGCATTTTGTTTTTTCTAATGAGGGCCGTTTTATGAATGGAATAGAACTTCTTAAGAAAGACTTTGACAAAATCATCCCATGATGAGATAGAACTGGCAGGCAGATTATATAGCCACTTCTTGGCTATGTCCTTAAGTGCGAAGAGAATGAATCTCCATCTAACAACGTCTTCCCCAGTTGGGGAATTCTCATCATCAAACACACTTCTTCAAGCTCTCGAATGAAAAAATATGCGTCCTCGGATTCTAGGCCATGAAACCTAGGGAGTGTATTTATGAATTGTGGCTTAAGCTCAAAATATTTTTGTTTGCCTTTGGTAGAAGAATGTATGAAGGGAGTGAAGTGCGAATAGGGTAGAACTTGTCTTGGAGAGAAGTATTGTTAGCCATGATTGGGATTGTGTCAGGAAGTGGTGTTTGTGCAAGTGTAGAAGTCCTAACTAGTCTTGCTGAAATTGGATCCCGGTACCACTTTTGCATACACAATCACAGATAACGTGCACCAAACAATCAAGTTAAAAAGGAAAATAACAAACAAGAAATAAAGAAAAAAAATCACAAGCTATCTAGGATCCCTGGACCTAGACGACTCCTAATTGGTCGATGAACCGAAGAAGGTTATTGCTCGAGTCAGACCATAGCTAATCAGCTAGGTAGGGGCAAAATACGATGGGAGGTATCCGTGCGTAAGCAACGGGCCTTAATTACGCCAAACACGATATTTTCGAGGCTTAACCTCTTAATCCCTAACCTTAGACACTGATTTGACTGGAGTATGAGTCAAAAATAATTTCCAACTACGACCGATCTCTTATCGAGTCCGGATGTCCCTAGGGGCCAACGTCTCAATTTTTATTAAAATCTTGGAATCGTGAGTGCTTGGAATGTGATTTTTGGGCCTAGAAAGGGTGATTAAATCCCTACCTTTTCTTGTTATTTGGTGGTGCCCTTAAGCTTAATTTGTGCCAGTGTACAATATAAGCAAACAAGATTCACTCATAGTGATGTAAATCAACCAAGAGATGAGTCCTATTCTAAATGCAATGCGAATGTACCTTACTCCAGCACTCTTCAACAGTAAAGTAAATGAATTGAAAAGACACGTGCCTAAAATGCAAATGTCTAATCAATTTTAAACTTTTCAACAAATATTTTACTGTTGGTTTATAGCAGGCAGGCTTCTGGTAATGGCATACAAGAAAGAAATTTACAGCAAGCTATATTTTTACAAAGCAAGCAGCCCTGCACAAAACCAGTTAGTAGTGAACTCTTCCTTGCCGCGGATCTGCTGCCAGAGCCGAGAAAACGCAACAATTCAGAGGGTACTTGGTCTCTGTTTTCTAGAGCAAAGGCCCAAGACCACTTATATGTTACTGCAAGTCTTCTTTTCCTGTTTCCTCAACCTGTAACCTGCAACAGAGAAGAAAAATTCGTTTTAGTTCTAAAAACTCAATAAAAATCGTTACCCTCTCCGGCAACGGCGCCAAAAATTTGTTCGAAAGGAGTAATTGTATTGAGAGAGGGTTTAGAGTAAACCGTTGATGTCCGTGTGCTGATGATCAAAACTCCGAATGTATATGAAGGTTTAATTTACTCCTTCGAATCACCGTTCGTAGCATAAGCTATGACGGGTCGTATTCGCAGGGAGGGTTAGCGATGGAAGCGTTCGAGGTTTTTATGTTGAGATTTTCGAGAAGAAAAATGAAAGTTCTGCTTTGTTTTAAAAATTGAAAAATAAAACAAAGCAGAAAGAGAGCTAAGAATCTTTGTAGAGGTTTTTAAAGAAAAGGAAAATGGGATGAAGGATGGAATGAAAACCGGTGGCATTAAAAAAAGAATACGTTTTTAGAAAAGGGTTTTGAAATACGATAGAGAGAAAGCCATGACTAACTAACATTCTACACTACTAACTTACTATTCTCGTTGGGTGGTGCATGCCTCATGTTGATTCATCGACAATAGTATATCTTGATTTGTCAAATCGATATGTTGTCCCATGTCGAGGATGTGTTCTCATCGAGGCCTCTAAATAGATTTTCAATAATGGAACATGGGTAGTCACACTTAGGTATACTAAATAAGAATGTAAGATTCATTAGTCCATCAAAGCTATAATCAAGCTAGCATGAAATAAGAAACTTGCATAATAGTTGTTAGCACAATGAAGTGATCCATCTTCATGTTGCATCAAGGTATTTGTTCAAGAGACAAGGCTCTAAGTGAGACAGACATGAATCATATGGAGGGGATACAAAACATTTACTAAGAATTGAACATAACTCATCTTTATTGGGGATGAAAAAGACTTATAAATTGCAAGACTAGAAATAAAACATCCAATAATTCATATGAGTTAGCAATCACCCAAGAGTTAGTAGTTAATAGTGTTAGAAGTTAGTTAGTCATTTTAGTGAGTTAGCTAGCCATAGAAAGAAGAACAAACAAAATACATTGTAGAAAGTAAACGCAAGAAAGTAAAAACTTGAAGAAAAAAATAATAGAACAAGAAAAGACTTGAGGAAGGAAAGATTGAGCCCTTGTATTGAGTTGTCACCTTCTTCAATTATAGAGATTTCTCACCCTCACTCTCTCTTTTGGATCTAGAAGGAGAAAATGAAAATTGCACAAGAGACTAAAGAAACCTAAATAAACCCTAACAATTTCCCTAGACTTTAGGAGAAGAGGCCATCCCACCACAACCGTTGGATCAATCGCTTGATCAACGGCCAAAGGATTGCCGCGGATCCGCGGCCAGAGCCGCGTTTCCGTGGCAGAATCTTGGCTGCTGCGCCAACGAATTCTCTGCCATTCTGTTATGCCTCGTGTGCCCAGCTGGATCTTCTAGAAGGTGGAGAATATGCTTTAGATCAGTCAAGATTTGGGCTTTGTTGTTGTGGGCTTCTAAATTCCTCTTTTAATTCCTTTAAAAATCATAAAAAGTGGGCCTTCCTCTCCATTTAATATTGGACCTGAAAAATAAGAGAGAAAAGCAATATAAATCTCATTTTTATTAACATAAAGCATAGTATGGTGATATAAATGATGCATAAATGAACTCCAATCATTACTCAAAATAACAAAATAATCCAACGCCTCTAACGACTAAGGATAGAGGGAAATGTTGGCCTTAAGCCTAACATAAGTTCTTGACAACTCATCATGCTTAGGGGAATAGCATGGCTAGTTCGACTCAGACGGTAGTTTGTAAAGGCATATCAAATCCGTTGACAACTGAGGGTTTGCTAAAAATCCTAAGGGACCTGTTCTCATTTGATTACCTCTCCAAAATTACTTACCAATTCCCGTCCATGGAATGATAAGACCACATAGAAAGGTATTCATATCCCTTGCGAAATGATGAGTCTAACCTATCACGTTAACATTAAATCTCGGATAGTTAGACTCTAGCCTACTCCCCGGTGGATAAAACCAACATCCTTGCGAATTTGGTCAACTTCCCCAGTGAATAAACCCCGCCTGTCATTCTCTTCAATAGAATAACAGGTCCACTCAATTTACTGTTATGTTCAAACACCTCTGACAGTAAATGAATCCTTGTCAAGTTAATATCACACCTCTGACAAGTTGCTTTACAAATTCCTATGGAGTTCTCTGACATATAAATCTTTCACAAGATTTATATTTCTCAGCTCCCCAGCAAGTCTGTAGTAGACTCTCTTCAAAGTCTATTATTTCCCACTCAGTCCCCAATGGACTCTCTTGGTTGTCACGTTAACAATATACCTCTGACAATTTCTTCCAAATAACATCTGAAGGAGATATCAATTTCCTCATGGAGTTTATGTCCAGATCCTATTTTCCCCACGATGGGATTATTCTTTTATCGTTATGTCCAGCTTGTCACCTCTGAACGGTAGAAATCCTGAGCTTGGTAGTTTCTCAATCGGTTATGTCCATATTACCTCTGAACCGACAGATAACTAAGTCTCATCTTTCAGTCTAGTAGGGACTATTCCTTAGCCGTTATGTTCAGTTCGCCACCTCTGAATGGCAGGGCTTTGACTCTAGCAATTCCTAATCCGTTATGTTCATATTACCTCTGAACCAACGGATACCTAGATCTCCCTTCTTATGGTACTTCAACTGTCATGTCCAGTTCATCACCTCTCAACAGATAAGTCCATAACTTTGTTCTCCTTCCCTCTATCAAGGTCAGGAGTTCTTGCTGTCATGTTAATACGACTACCTCTGAACAGCAAATTGTGAGTCTGATGTCTCTTAGTTGGTCATGTCCATATTACCTCTGAACGAATGGGTGCCCAGATCCAATTTACCCTTGCAGTCCCTAGTGGGCTGGCTGCTAAGTTAATGCGACTACCTCTGGCAGTGGATTCGGAGTTTGGTGTGTCTTAGTCTATCATGTCCAGTATATCACCTCTGAATAGACGGTTCTCTAAAATTGAATTCACCTTCATTTTGTCATCATGTCCAGTTCATCACCTCTGAATGACAAAATTTCGAGGTTGGTGGTTTCTCAATCGGTTATGTCCAGTTTATCACCTCTGAACCGACAGATAACCAAGTCTCCCTTTTGCTTACTGTTATGTCCAGTTCGTCACCTCTGAACAGTAAACACTCCGTTTTGGTAATTTCTAATCGGTTATATCCACTTTGTCACCTCTGAACCGATGAATATCCAATCTCATCTTTCTTTGTCATTATGTCTAGTTTGTCACCTCTGAACGACAAGGCTTCGTATCTGGTGATTCCTAATCATCATGTCTAGGTCATCCGATGATCTTTAATCTGTTACGTTAATATTTACCTCTGAACAGTAAAGATCGTCAAGCTCATTTCTTCCATCCCCATCTCAATATGATTTGAGTGAGTCATTTCTCAAATTTGTAACTAATCCTATCAGTTTATCACCTCTGATTAGATTAGTTATACCATTATACACAATTTGAAAGTAAGAATTGCAAATTCAGAAAATAACAAGTTGGAAATACAACAGAGGAGTCAAATAAAATTACTTTTTATTGATTCCAAAAGAGGGATACATGGATACATGGATTACAATTTACGAGGGTGCTTCGTAAGACTTGATCCGTTCTTCAAGGATGACCAGCCTATTCTTCCTCTCCTCAATAGCTCTGATGAATGCCTGCGACCTCAACTCGGCCTCATTAAAGCTCGCTGTCTGGGACAGACGAGCCTCAATTTCAGCCAAAGGTTCCTCTGTGCTAGCTCCTATTGTAGGACTTTGTCATTTTGAGGCTTAAGCTGCTCTAGCCGGGCGATCTCTTCAAGACGCACCGGTTCAGCCTTGGACAGAAGAAGATTGGCTTTCTTGATCATTTTCTTGGCCTTTTCAATCTTATTCTCAGCGTCGAAAAGAGCACTATTAGAAGCATCTATGGTACCTCTAATTTCTACTTTGCTTGTCTCCAAGAATTTTAAATTTGAAGATATTGCCTTAGCTGCTTCCTGTGCCGTAAGATGAGCTTCACGCATCTGAACAGCAAGGTGATCAAGCTGTTCATTAACTGAAGAGTTTAAATCTGAATTGCTGAGATGGTGCCATTCGTCTACATCCCTCTCAAGCCTCTCCACCAGAAGCTCCAATGTGGCAGCTTGGTCATCCCCTCTAAAGTCTCGAATGCTGTCAATACTTCGAGAGAGGACCACCTTCAAAGCAGAGAACGAAGTAGTCGAGCCCTTCAAGACCAAAGCAACAGATCACTTCAAGCCCTTATAAAAGTTGTCAACTAACTCAGCCACAAATTCATTCTCGGCTTCAACTACTCCCACTGAACGAACGGCCCCTGAAGGCAAAGCTTCCACCAGTTTCACTGACATAACGTAAAGGAGATGGCAGGAGCGCTGGCTGAAAAAATAGGAGGGGTCGCCGGTGATCTCAGAGGAGTCTTCATTGAAACCAGTACACTAGCCACAATGAAAGTAGGGCTGGTGACTATTGCAGGAAGAGTTGGCTCAACAACCAGTGTCAAAGACGTAGGGCTGGTAATTACCTTCAGTTCTGTGGTTATCAGGATAGGCAGCGTTAACGAAACCATTGGCATCTCACCTACCGATATAGTTGGAAGTGAGATTGGTTCCGTAACCACTGTCCCCTCAGCCTCTTTAGTTTCACTGGCCGGTTCAGGCTGATAAGATGGCATGTCGTGATACAAGGAATCCAACTCGACAGCGTCTGTTGCAGTCAAAGTACTTGCTTCACCCCTGGTCCCCTCAGAAAGATTAGCTGGCTCCCTTGAAGTCGATGCACCCAAAGCGAAACATCTGTGGCAAGACTTTGTTTGAGCAAGGCATAATGAATATCAGGAAAGAATTGCTCACAAAAGATTAAAGTATTACCGAGAGGCGATACTGCCTCAACTGGCTCAGCCGCAGTCTCTCTTCGAACTTCCTCGATGGCGGCATCAATCCCCTTAGGCTCCATAGGAAACTTTTTGGCAGATGCAGGAGGGACGGCCGGCTCACCTTCACTCGCCGAAGGCTCTGTGGTCCATCCTAAAGAGCTTGAAGCCAAGGACTCCCTTTCGAGGTCCCAACACCTGAAGGACCGACGTCAGCCGCGTCACCTCTGGAATCTTCTGAGATAACGAAGTAGGTAGCCTCGTCACCTTCTTTATAAGTGAACAGGGGATCATAATAATCCCCTTGTTCTTCTGCAGCCTCGGCTCTCGGTTCTCTTGCTATCTCTGTTCCTGAATCATAGGATAAACGAATGAGCTGTATGAGATATATAAGTTATATGTCGCAAGAACAGAACTGATCTTACTCAGGTCAGGAGCAGCTTTATCAACAGTCTGCCTCGGAGCCGATAGCTTGATAACTAATGGAGCAGGAGGAGGAAGCACTGCGGCTGATTCACCTTCTGCAATAATGGTGGGAGTGTAGCGACGAGGCTTCTTTATTACCCTCTTCCTGCGAGATCCACCCTGCCGCTTTCGTTTGAAGTGGATATCAGGATCTTCTTCCTCCACTTCCTTTACCTCCACATCTTCCATGGGGGCCGTCTCTACCCCACCAGGAGCATATGGTGGAGCCTCAACACCCGTATTTCCTTCAAAGCGAGGACTTTCTGTGTCCGAGGCCTCACTATCAACAGTAGCGACGAACTCTCCGAGGCCTGGCACACGGACTCTCCTGCCCTCGCCTCTCTCGGTGACTTTCCGCTTCAACCATCGAGAGATCAACTTCACGCCAAAAGAGTTAATGAAAAACCCGGTTGGAGTGGAGTTCGAAATTCTGTACCACTGGCAGAACCTCAAAATTGTCAGAAGGTTCGGAGTCCTCAGCGGCATGCACAGCTGCGCTTTAGTACAACCAGCAATGAAGAACCGCTAGTCACGAGCACCATCAATGAGGCTCCCCATGAAGGCCAGGCTGGTGTTCAGGTTACCTACATATAATTGGTCATACCCGAACTGATGAGCGAATCGACTCGGGACATAAGGCTCCAAATAGCAGGTATCCCCGCTCCTGTACACCAGATGGGATGGCCGGATTTAACCAGCCATTCAAAGATCCCCCTGCTCAGTGACATCTGCTCATCTCCTACATCCTTGAATTTTTCGTCATAGCCTGCATCGCGAATGTAGGGAAAGAAGCGGAAAAGGCTCTGCCCATCTCCTACATTCTTGAATTCTTCGCCATAGCCTACATCGCGAATGTAAGAAAAGCAGCGAAAAAGGCTATAAACGTCATACCGGAATAGCAGCTTGCGAACCGCGACCACATAAGTCAATAACCATGAACATCCCTCAAACCGATGGAGAAGCGCCATTCGGACACCTTCTGGATCTCCTCACCAGCTTGGATAATGGAAGGGCAGTGAAGGGCGAGCCATGCCATCAAATAGGTGTATGGCAAACCGATCCTGGGGTTTGGCCCGTCACAAAGCAAGATAGTGCCTTTCCCCTTTCCGTTGTCGGTGGCGTACAGAAAGCCTCCGTTAACACACGAAGGCCCCGCTGAATACAACACACCATTACCGGGAGGAGTCCAAGGGAATGACCATGGACTAGACGAACGGCTGGTAATAAGACAGTCAGAAGAATGACATCACCAGAAGGATATGGCACCATACATCTCTTTAGCCAAACCAATAAAACCCGGCCAAAAGTGCCTCCGAGATATCGGTCGACGAGCTTGATAATGAAAACTCCTGAGAATGTCATCTTTCTCATCTTCTTCCAAAATCATATCCCCCTGGGAGTGTTCTCGCATCCAAAAAATGTCCTTATCTGCAACCCCGTAGTGAGCCGCTTCAGGAGCATCTTCCAGGTTGGGGAACAAATAATTCCCCCAGCTCTTCGAACTGCATGAAGCTCCCTTATGGCTCCCATGCATACTCGAGCAGATGTAAAGATGGCACATCAATTCTCGGTAAGTCTCGAACAAAGCGGGCTCCAACTTCTCCAGAAGTGCCAATTCCGTCTCGCATGGGAAATACTCTTTATAAGGGAAAGAGCCCAAGGTAGAGCATAGACTTCCCACATCTCATGCAAAGCCATGCGCAATTCGTCCACAGGCGTAAAGAAAGTCCCTGTAGCTGGACAATATAACTCGAAGATGGCGTAGAAGTTTGCTACGCTCATCTGGATGCCGTAACAGGTTGCCCTGGCAGCCTCGTAGAGTCCCAGCCTCTCCAGATCCTCTTCAAAATAGGCCAAGACATATAAGGTCAAGTCCCTCCACCAGGCCTTAGGGGGATGAATTCACCCAGGAGTCCTAAAATCAATGGCTGGATAATTGTCATGAGCTCTGAAGAACTGGTTTCTGAAATTTTGAGCCACGGTAGGATTTTTCCCCACTAGGATGTCTGGGAGAACGTTCCCAGGGTGGAGACCCAATATGCAGTGAGGAGCACCCGCCCTTGTACAACCGAGAGATGGAGCTATCAATTTCTCTACGTGAACGGAGTCAGTAGTTCGAGTCACTTGACACTTCATCTTCTGAACCCTCATCACGCATTGGAAGAAAGACAGCGGAAAATGACGCTTGCTAGAAGAGAGATAATACTTCTCGCCATCCAGATTGAAAATCCACTGCCCTTCTCCGGCCAGCAGCTGATGACCAGTGTCTGGCGCTGCATCCCCAAATATGAAACTGGGCTTCTGATAGATTTTTCGGTTACAATCCTCGAAGGGAGCAGTAGTTAAGATGCTCCTCATAGTACGCTGATCTCCGGCGTATATGAGGGCATCCCGGCTAGGAGCGCTGCACTCGCTGAGTAATGAGGCTTGCCTCTGAAATTGCAGGCTAACATTGCCATCCAGTCTCCTGACTGTCCTGAAGAGACTGTTCAAAGAACGGAGTATAGTGCACTGCAATAACAAGAGAAAACTATATTAGTTCATTGACCGAAGAAAAAAGAAGGCTATGGCAAAAAGAAAATTGCCAAGGCATAGATTCGCCCTAAGGCTCAGCTCCATATCTTGCGCAAGAGCAAAGTGCAGAAGATCTCTAAGAGTTAGCTTCGCTCCAGAAGCTTAGCTTCGCTCCAGTGAACAGAATGCAAAGAAGTCCCCTAGGGGCTAACTTCGCTGGAAAGACACTTGTGCCTAAAATTGTTCAAAGGACTTTAAGGTCCTTTTCCTAGATACTCTTCGAGAGCTAGTTTCACATCCTGCCACGTGACAGAACGTGAACAGCCCTAAGGGCTAACTTCGCATAGAAGCTTGGAGAAGAGACCATTCGGTTTCTAAATTTCAATTCATGAAATTGAAGGGAATTAAATCCCTTAAAAATTCGGTGGATTTGAATTAAGGGAGAGCAACTCCCTGACATCATTGAAGCATGATGAATCACTCTAGATTCACCATGAAATAGCCAGTAAATGGCTTCGAAAAGAGATGAAAATCTCCACATATAAGGGAAAAGTCCCTACCCGTAATGGGGCGTTTGATGACCGGAGGAGGAGAGAGCCCCTCCGTCGCAGAGGTCGCTACCTCTTTGGCTGCTCGTCTTTTGGGAGCCATGGAAGAACTGAAAAGTTCTGAAAATCTTAACGAAGGAGAAAGAGGAGAAAGAGACCTGTTTCTCTGAAAATTCAAAGAGAAGTAATTCTCTCTTTCAGTCCAATCGGGCTTTCATAGACATAAAATGTCTTAATTTTGACTCCTCAAAAGGAGCGCAGGCGACCGTTTCAAATCAATTTGAAACGGCGCCTAAGCGCCTTAGTCCCGCCAAGGGCTAACTCCGCTGTGAGTTCAGCGTTGACCTCGTGCGACGCTTGAGTAACTTCGCTGAAAGACAAGTCTTAGCTCCGCTAAGAGCTCATCTCTAACTTCGCGAAAATTCAGTGCTAGCTTCGCCAGAAACTTGTTCCTGACTTAGTTGAAAATCTGTCTTCAGCTTCGCTAGAAGCTTAGCTCCGCTAAGAACTTTTATTTCCTCCTAAGGAAAAGACTTACCTAAGCTAGTCCATTCTAGGTGTTCTCGAATCGAAAAGGAGGGGAACAAAGTAGATAAGCAGAAAATAAACATTTTATTGATTCAAAAGGGAAGATACATTGATACTAAATCAAGATTGTCTTTCATATAACAGAATCTTTGCTCCAAAGATATACAAGTTGTCCTATCTACTTTCAGGGTGATAAGCCAAACCAACTGGATACTAAAGGCCTTCCTCCTGCACAAGGCCGTAATCCTTCGCTTAATGGCAGATTTTGCCATCAAGAAGCTGAATCTTTTTTAATTAAAATTGGCAAGGGATTGGTTGTCACCAGAAAGCTCGATTTTCCTTAAACAAAATTGGCAAAGGAAGGATCCAAGACCTTACTGGTGACGTCTGCCTTCCTGAAGTGGATCATCTCGGATAAGCGACTACCAGCCCCTTCCCAAAGTGGATCATCTCGGATAAGCGACTGTCAGCCTCTTCTTAAAACACGCATCAGCTGCTCCAGTATGTTCCGCCTGCTTATGATCAAAGTTTCAACTTGAAAATCAAGAGGCAAGTTTCTGGTCTCTTTCATCAAGACGAAAGACTGTCGAGCACAGTTCGTTACAATGCAAACAGAAAACAAGTTAGCATCAAATCAAAAAGAGGATGGAATGCTAAGTCAAATTTTTTTAGGCGAAGCTATCCACTTGTGCATTAAAGACGGATTTCAGCTAAGCAGAGGATAGCTTTGCTTGCACAGTAATGATAGACTAGTTTAGCATAAGCCAAGTCTTAGCCCTGCCTAAGCAGTTAGGCTGGAGAAGCCTCAAAAAGGACCAAGTCCTAACCTCGCATATATGGCTAGGCCAGCTAGCCCAGAGGGACGCAGTCTTGACCCCACCTATATAGTAAGATTGGCTCAACCTTGAAGAGGCCATGTCCTAAGCCTTGCCTATATGGCAGAACTAACAGGCAGACAGATCAAGGCAGGGACTCTACATGAAAAGATCTTTCGCCTGATCGAGCAAGAATGCCAGCTTCGCCGAGAAGCTGCAAAATAGAGCTGAAATCCTGTTCTGAAAGTCAGCCAAATGCGAAGACCAAGGGAATTTAATCCCTAAGATAGCTGGTAAAACTAAGAAGATTAAGGGAGATAAACTCCCTGAAAGTCACTGGATGGTCGAGGCTCACCAGTTCTTAATTGAGTGAGAGTTTCACTACTTCAGAGACCTCAGTGTCCTTTCCTGGGTAATAAGGAGATGTCATGAACAAATTTTTCAGAAAGAGAAAAGTATGTTTCTCTGAGAAGGACTACAAGAGTCCTATTTATAGGTCTCGTGGCCTAACTACGCCGCCATACTTCAAGCTTGAAAACGCAAGCGAATTTAAGGCATTCAAGTGCTTAGCCTTGAGAAAGGAATAGTCTCCCTTGAGAATGCGAACGAAGTTATTTGAACTTCAAAAAAGGGATTTATCTCTCTCGTTAATGCATGAGAGGATATTCTAACTTTGAAAAAGGGAACAATTCCTCTCGTAACTCGTGAAAAGCAGTTAGCTTTGGGAACGGAGTGCCACTCTATCCAAGCGAGCGCGAGGTTAATACTCATCTTTCAACTCAGTTTGAAGCGAAGTTACTTCAGAAAGCCCAAAGGCGAAGCTCCCCAAAAGCGAAGTTACCCAGAAGCGCGAAATTACACGGAAGCGGATTGTTACAATTCCTCGACGAACCAATTCCAACCCGAAAGCAGAGTAAAGGCAAAGTTGAACTCAACCACCAAGGCGATGTTCACATTCACATCCCATCAATCAAACTGTTCAAAGTATTTTAGAATCTGAACCATTCCACTGCAGATTCACGAAAACTTTGAAGGGGGTCTTGTTGACACTCGAAATAGACAGAGCTCCCCATTCACCTTCAGCCGGTCTGAACAACGTCTAACTTATTGACATCCACAAAAGGTAAGTCGAAGACAAGCTGATAACTTGAGGCAAGGCAGCAACATGGACATTACTAATCCAGTAAAGTAGATAGTAAGTCAAAGTTGCCTTTGAAGAAGACCTGAGCAGGCCTAGAGACACTAAGTTAGCTTAATACTTAGTCTCACATGAGCCCAAGAGATAAGCAATCTTTCTTAGCTTCGCAAGAATTCCATCATTGCTCTACCATGGGTTAATTTATAGCTTCGCCTTAGTGTTTTTCATAACTCCGCAGAAAGCTAGTTAACAGCTTCGCTAGACGCTCTGTGGAGCCACGCGAGAAAAGCAAGCTAACTTATAGTTTCGCTGAGAGTTTACTCCTAGCTTCGCCAGAAGCTTCCCTTAGCTCCGCTACAAGCTTATTGAATTAGCCCCGCTGCGGGTCTTTTTATGGTCATCTTTGACCAATCAAATTTCCAGATAAGATCATGTTGATTGAAATTAAATTTGGCAGTTGCTTGCCATGATCTTTTGAGTCTCCCAATCAGGTGAGAAGATTAGGGGAGATCTCTTAATTAACTAGAGAGGGTCAAGAGAGTATCCCTCATTTAGCGTTATATGCTATTCCTACCTTCACAGAAGCTGATTCTAGCCTCGCGGTGAGACTACTTTCCAGATACAAAATAGATTGACTCAATCTGTTTCCAGATTTTCAGGGCGATTATACTCCTGTTCTCCCTATAAATAGCCTACCAGAGGCACATAAGAGGAGGGGGAGAGACGGACAAGGATGTTGGCCCAAGGTTACAATCACCCGTTTTTAGTGTGTTTTGATGATTACAAAACATATTAGTTATTTGTACTAATATTGTTTATTGGTTTAGTGTGTTTCAGGTTCTAATGAAACTAGAAGGTTTCTTCCGTAAAGGAAGGTGTTTTGACTCAAGTCACCTCAATTCGGGCTCAAAGAATCAAGCTTGCAAGATCACATGAAGAAGCCCACTTGAAGCACTTGTAGTCCTTAGAACCAATGTAAGAAATAGTTTGTTAAAGGTTGAGTTTGAAAAATTGGCTCTAGGATACACACACACATTTTTGTATACAAGTTTTCATGTTTAAAACTTTGTGTTTCTAAGTTTCATTCTTAACAAATATACATGACTCTAAGTTTTACAAAGGTATATATATCATGTTTAAAAATCATGTATACTCTTTCTAGCATGATACTTAGTTTTCTTTACTTCAAAACATTTTTTATAAAATTATTCCAAAGTCTGGCACCTGCTGTTTTTCTGTTTCAGGCTAGACCGGCCGACCAGCCCGGTCGACCGGTACCTGCACAGGACATGCACGCTTGTGCATGTCTGTCGGCCGACCCGCCCGGGTCGACCGACTGTCTGCAGGTTTGCTCTCGGGTTTTCTGGGTCGACCGCTCGGGTCGACCGCCTTCAGAAACCTGTGTTTCTTTTTTAGAACGGTCGACCCGAGCTGTCGACCCGAGCCCAACGGCTACTGCCAGCTAGGCGGACGGTCGACCGGCCGGGTCGACCGCCAAGCCTGTAGAGCTCCAACGGCTCTTTCCTCTTTTGTGTATTTCTGAAATCTATTTTGTAATCTGTTTTGGCAGACTTTTTCTGAGTTATTGGAGATCTTTTTCAGATCAAATAAGCTTAAAATAAATTGTTTTTAACCCTTTCCTCTCCCTATAAATAGAGGAGATAGGTCTCTTGTATTTCTCACTAAGAAAAATACCTAAGTGTTCAAAGTTTTCAAAAGAGAAGAAAAGTTTTTAAGCTCTCCATTTTCCATTCTTTCTTGAGCTTGTTTTTAGTTGTGTTCTCTAGTAAAAATCATCCTACAACTGAGTGTTTTTCTCACTATACTTCTTAGAGCAAAATTCTCTACTCATTTTATAAGGAAGTTGTAAAGAGAAAGTATTTGTAAGAAGTTTGTGATCCTTTTGGTGATCACTTGGCTACTTGTTCCTTCTTCTTGTTCTTGTGGAGACACCTCTTCGGTAGAGGTTCTTGTAAGTGGTGGAGCTCGGTGCTCGGGTCTTTGGTAGACCGTTGTAATCGTCCTCGGTGGATAGTGGAAACCCTTCACGGAGGTGAAGGCGGGGAGTAGAGCGGTGGCTCGAACCTCGAAACAAACATCTTGTGTTTGCGATTGCTTTGTGTCCATTTCGCTTTAAATTTCTCTTGCACTCTATTGCCTTCAATTACTTGCTTGAGATCTAATTTTCTTACCTTGTGTTATTGCCTCTAGTTTATGATACTTGTGATATATCTTGTGTGTATTTCATCATTGCATATTATTCATTCTTTGTTCGATCAATTCTCATACAATAAGGTTGCATTGCGCACCTCTAACCCATTCAAGGGAATCAGGAGGAAGGAGTTCAGAACCTCTCACGGGGTATTCAGTTCTTAGTCTTGTTTTGAGAGATCGTTGCATCATTCATCCATCTTAGTTTTAAAAAGATTGTTAGATTAGCAATTACCCTATTCACCCCCCCTCTAGGTGTTTTTCAATTGGTATCAGAGCTAGGACTCTAGGCTCTTGGCTTAACAACCTTAGAGAGATCCTAATATTGCTAATCATTTCATTCATTCTCACTTAGTAAAGATGGCCGATGGCATTAAGACACCCCTAAGTTTGATGGACTTAACTTTCCCATATGGAAGGTTAAGATGACTGTTTTCTTGCAATCTCTAGGAAGTCGAGTTGCAAAGGCCGTGACCAAACCCTTTAGTGCACCCCCCGGTGATGAATCCACTTGGTCCGAAATTGAGAATAAGGAATTTGATGCCAATGCTAGGGCTCATTATGCACTCCTTCAAGCCCTTAATGATGATGACATAGCTAGAGTTATTCATTGCAAGTCCGCATATGAAATTTGGACACATTTGCTAGTTACACATGAAGGGACTTCACAAGTGAAGAGGGCTAAAATAGACCTTCTTCGGTCCCAATATGAGAACTTTTGCATGCAAGAAAATGAAACCATAGATGATATGGTTACAAGATTTACAAAGATCACTAATGGACTTTCTTCTCTAGGTGATGGTATTGACAATGACCAAAGAGTAAGGAAGATCATCCGGGCTCTTCCTCCTTCATGGAAGTCAAAGCAACCACCTTGAAGGAACTCAATGACACGGAGGAGATGGAGCTAATAGGTCTCATTGGGAACCTCAAAACCCATGGGATGGAGAGAAAAGCTAGGGAGGACATGGCTCCTTCCAAGAAGAAAACAATAGCCTTCAAGAGTCAATCCACACACTCCGACGAAGATGATGAAGAAGAAGATGACGAAGAGCTCTCACTTCTTGTCAAGAATGTTCGGAGGATGTATAACAAGGCTAAGTTCCAAGGAAGAAGGAGATGGCAAGGAGGTAAAGAAGAAAGAAAGATAATTTGCTTCAATTGCCAAAGATCGGGTCACATTGTTGCGGAGTGCCCGGATAAAGTGAAGCCTCCACCTCAAAGAAGCTTCACAAGAAGAAAGCGTTGAAGCTACATGGGATTCCGAGAGTGAATCCGAGGAGGAAGTTGACACCGCCAATATTGCTTCATGGCAAATGAAGGCACAAGCATGGTAACCCCCTCCACTTCTTTTGATAATGAACTTTCCATGGATGAAATAGGAGAAGCATTTATAGAACTTTCACATAACTATAATTTTCTTAAGAAAAAGTATTTAAAAATGAAAAGAAAATGAGTCTCTTAATCATCAAGTTTTCACTCTTTCAAAGAAAAAGATGAATTACTTTCCACTCTTGATTCCACCCAAAAAGATTTTGACAACTATAAAATTTCTTGTAAAGGCAAGTTTCCACAAGTTAATGATAATGAGATCACCATGCTTAAAGAGAAATTGATTCTTTAGGAGTAGTTTTGAAAAAGTGTGAATTTGATAAAAATAGACTTGAGGCTATGTTTCCTAAGAAACAAGCCCCTAAGAAACAATCTCATGTTCATGCTCATGTTCATACCACACAACCTCTACATCATGCCAAACCCCACAAACATGCTCACACTTCACACACACACATCATGCATTCATGTATGGTAAAGTGTTTTCATGTTCATATTGTGGCCGGAAAGGTCACTTAGTTTGGTTTTGCTATGATAGACTAAATGCATCTCGTCATAATGTTTGGGTTCGAAACACTAACTTTCAAGGACCCAAGAACCAAAGTCAATGAATTTGTTAAATAATGTAGGTACCTTCCAAGGCCCAACGACGTAGAGGGTTGTGGTATCTTGATAGTGGTTGCTCAAGGCACATGACTTGGGACATCAACAACTTTGCAACCCTATCAAGATACCATGAAGGTGGCACCGTCACCTTCGGAGATGATGCCAAGGTAAAATCATCAGTATCGGTAATGTCAAACTTGGTACATCCCCTTTAATTGATAATGTTGTTTTAGTTGATGGCCTCAAGCATAACCTCTTGAGTGTTAGTCAACTTTGTGATAAAGGTTTTGATGTAGTTTTTGATAATGTAGCTTGTAAAGTAATTGATAGAATTTCTAATATTTGTGTGTTTTCCGGTTTTCGTGAAAATAATGTTTATATGATTGATATGTCTAATATGTCTTGTAATATTACTTGTTTAAAAGCCCTCGATGATGACTCTTGGTTGTGGCATAGAAGATTAGGCCACATTTCTTTTGACCATATATCTAGGTTAAACACAAAGGAAATGGTGAAAGGTATTCCTTGTTTGAATTTTGAAAAGACCGAGTTTGTGACGCATGTCAATTTGGGAAACAAACTAAGTCTTCTTTCAAATCAATTAAGGATATCATGACATCACGTCCTTTGGAGTTGATCCATATGGATTTATTTGGTCCTACTCAAACCAAAAGTCTAAGTGGGAATCGTTTTGCATTTGTTTTGGTTGATGACTTTTTACGTTTTACTTGGGTTTTCTTTCTTGAACACAAAAATCAAGCCTTTTCACATTTTCTAGCCTTTAAGAAAGAGTTGAAAAGGAAAAAGATTCTTCAATTTTAAGAATAAGAAGTGATAGAGGAGGTGAGTTCATTACCTACCCTTTACCACTTTTTGTGAAGAACATGGAATTAAGCATGAACTTTCTTGTCCTAGAACTCCACAACAAAATGGAGTAGTTGAACGGAAAAATTGAACTTACAAGAGATGGCTAGGACAATGCTAAGTGAATATGGTCTACCACATTATTTGTGGGCCGAGGCCGTTAATACATCATGCTATATATCAAATCGTGTTTTCTTGTGTAAAAATACTTCAAAAACTTCTTTTGAAATGTACTTTTCTAGAAAATCAAATGTTCATATTTCAAGGTTTTTGGATGCAAATGTTTTGTTTTAAATACAAAAGATAATTTAGGAAAATTTGATGCTAGATCTTATGAGGCTATTTTTGTTGGTTATTCTAACACTAGCAAGGCTTATAGAATCTTCAATAGATCATCTTTGACTATTGAGGAATCTATACATGTTAAGTTTGAAGAATCTAACTTGTTTGTTAAGAATGTTGTAGAAATAGATGCATTGGATGAAGGCTTGGAGAAAGTGACCTTGGATACACCTACTATGGGAGACAAGCCAAAGGATGATGAAGGAAGTGAAGCTAAAGTAGAAGAGGCTCAAGGAATGAAATTCAATCAATTGAAGTGGAGCCTACTCAACAACTTCCAAAGGATTGAGATACAATCCTCATCATCCCAAGGACCTCGTCATAGGTGAAGTATCTAAAGGGGTAACCACTCGCTCTAAACTTCATGATTTTTGTGGACATTATGCATTTATTTCTCATGTTGAACCCAAGAACGTCCTCGAAGCCGAGGCCGATTCATATTGGTTGCTAGCCATGCAAGAGGAACTCAATCAATTTGAGCGCAACCAAGTTTGGCACCTTGTTCCTAGGCCCCACGATAGACCAACAATTGGTACTAAGTGGATCTTTAAGAATAAGTTGGATGAATCCGGTAACGTTGTTAGGAATAAAGCTAGGTTAGTTGCCCAAGGTTACACTCAAATCGAAGGAATCGATTTTGAAGAAACCTTTGCACCCGTAGCACGCTTGAAGCCATACGGATGACACTAGCATTTGCCTCATATAAAGATTTTAAATTATTTCAAATGGATGTTAAAAGTGTTTTTCTAAATGGTTTTATTGAAGAGGAGGATTATATTGAACAACCCCCTGGGTTTGTTGATCCTACACATCCGGATTTTGTGTTTAAATTAGATAAAGCTCTTTATGGTTTAAAACAAGCCCCTAGGGCTTGGTAAGAAAGACTTTCTTCATTTTTAATTTCAAATGGTTTTAAGAAAGGAAAATTGACACAACATTGTTTACAAAATATGTAGAAAATGATATTCTTATTGTGCAAATTTATGTTGATGATATTATTTTGGTTCTACTAATGAATCTCTTTGCCAAGCTTTTGAATCATACATGAAGGAAGAATTTGAAATGTCTATGATAGGGGAACTCAACTATTTCCTTGGACTCCAAATCAAGCAAAGGAAGGATGGGATCTTCATCAATCAAGCCAAGTACACAAAGGAATTAATCAAAAGGTTCGGGCTTGAAGGATTTAAAGTGAGCAAAACTCCATGGCAACAACCACAAAGCTTGATAAGGATGAACAAGGTAAAAGTGTAGACATTAAGTTTTATCGTAGCATGATTGGTAGTTTATTGTATTTGACGGCTAGTAGGCCGGATATTATGTTTTGTGTTTGTCTTTGTGCTCGTTTTCAATCATGTCCTAAAGAGTCTCATATAATTGCAGTTAAACGCATAATTAGATACCTTAAGGGCACTATTGAAATGGGTTTGTGGTATCCGAAAACCAGGCAATTTTCAATGATGAGTTTTTCGGATGCCGACTATGCGGGTTTGTAGGGTAGATAGGAAGAGCACAAGTGGAACATGTCAATTCCTAGGTAATTGTCTTGTATCTTGGTCTTCCAAAAAGCAAAATTCGGTAGCCCTTTCAACCGTCGAGGCGGAGTATGTTGCAGCCGGAGTTTGTTGTGCACAAGTTCTACGGATGAAACATACTCTCCTTGACTATGATATGCATTTTGATCATATTAAAATATTTTGTGATAATACTAGTACAATTCATATGACAAAGAATGCAAATCAACATAGTAAAACTAAGCACATTGACATTAGATATCACTTTCTTAGAGATCATTATGAGAAAGGTGATATTGAGATTGATTATGTTTCTACCGATTTTCAACTTGCTGATATTTTTACTAAACCATTAGATTATGCTAGATTCTCTTTTATTTGTGGTGAGTTGAATGTTTGCATTATGGATTCTTAAAGAAAATTTCTTTTGTTTTTGTTTGTTTTGTTTAACCCTTTTTGATGTATGACAAAAAGAGAGAGAAAAAGTATAAGTTTGTTTGTTGTTTATATAAGTTTGTTTGTTGTTTATTGTTTATTTAAGTTTTTGACAAAACTATTGTGTTTTTAATGCTTTATGTATCTTACTCATTGTCATTCTTTATACATAGCATTATTTGAGGGGGAGCTTTCCAAAGCTCTTCTTCCATTTGTGTTTAAATAACTTATATGTTTTGTCATCATCAAAAAGGGGGAGATTGTTGGCCCAAGGTTACAATCACCCGTTTTTAGTGTGTTTTGATGATTACAAAATATATTAGTTATTTGTACTAATATTGTTTATTGGTTTAGTGTGTTTCAGGGTTCTAATGAAACTAGAAGGTTTCTTCCGTAAAGGAAGGTGTTTTGACTCAAGTCACCTCAATTCGGGCTCAAAGAATCAAGCTTGCAAGATCACATGAAGAAGCCCACTTGAAGCACTTGTAGTCCTTAGAACCAATGTAAGAAATAGTTTGTTAAAGGTTGAGTTTGAAAAATTGGCTCTAGGATACACACACACATTTTTGTATACAAGTTTTCATGTTTAAAACTTTGTGTTTCTAAGTTTCATGCTTTACAAATATACATGACTCTAAGTTTTACAAAGGTATATATATCATGTTTAAAAATCATGTATACTCTTTCTAGCATGATACTTAGTTTTCTTTACTTCAAAACATTTTTTACAAAATTATTCCAAAGTCTGGCACTTGCTATTTTTCTGTTTCAGGCTAGACCGGCCGACCGGCCCGGTCGACAGGCACCTGCACAGGACATGCACGCTTGTGCATGTCTGTCGGCCGACCGCCCGGGTCGACCGACTGTCTGCAGGTTTGCTCTCGGGTTTTCTGGGTCGACCGCCTTCAGAAACCTGTGTTTCTTTTTTAGAACGGTCGACCTGAGCAGTCGACCCGAGCCCAACGGCTACTGCCAGCTAGGCGGACGGTCGACCGGCTGGGTCGACCGCCAAGCCTGCAGAGCCCCAACGGCTCTTTCCTCTTTTGTGTATTTCTGAAATCTGTTTTTGTAATCTGTTTTGGCAGACTTTTTCTGAGTTGTTGGAGATCTTTTTCAGATCAAATAAGCTTAAAATAATTTTTTTTTAACCCTTTCCTCTCCCTATAAATAGAGGAGATAGGTCTCTTGCATTTCTCACCAAGAAAAATACCTAAGTGTTCAAAGTTTTCAAAAGAGAAGAAAAGTTTTTAAGCTCTCCATTTTCCATTCTTTCTTGAGCTTGTTTTCAATTGTGTTCTCTAGCAAAAATCATCCTACAACTGAGTGTTTTCTCACTACACTTCTTAGAGCCAAAATTCCCTACTCATTCTATAAGGAAGTTGTAAAGAGAAAGTGTTTGTAAGAAGTTTGTGATCCTTTTGGTGATCACTTGGCTACTTGTTCCTTCTTCTTGTTCTTGTGGAGACACCTCTTCGGTAGAGGTTCTTATAAGTGGTGGAGCTCGGTGCTCGGGTCTTTGGTAGACCGTTGTAATCGTCCTCGGTGGATAGTGAAAACCCTTCACGGAGGTGAAGGCGGGGAGTAGAGCGGTGGCTCGAACCTCGAAACAAACATCTTGTGTTTGCGATTGCTTTGTGTCCATTTCGCTTTAAATTTCTCTTGCACTCTATTGCCTTCAATTACTTGCTTGAGATCTAATTTTCTTACCTTGTGTTATTGCCTCTAGTTTGTGATACTTGTGATATATCTTGTGTGCATTTCATCATTGCATATTATTCATTCTTTGTTCGATCAATTCTCATACAACAAGGTTGCATTGCGCACCTCTAACCTATTCAAGGGGAATAAGGAGGAAGGAGTTCAGAACCTCTCACGGGGTATTCGGCTCTTAGTCTTGTTTTGAGAGATCGTTGCATCATTCATCCATCTTAGTTTTAAAAAGATTGTTAGATAAGCAATTACACCTATTCACCCCCCCTCTAGGTGTTTTTCAAAGGATAGAGAGGAGATTAGAGATCTACTCTCTCGCTTCCAAGGCTAAGCTCAGGGTCTTGAAAAGATTCAAGTCCAAGAGGCTTTGAAAAGCATAAGCTTCTTTGGTGGCTTCAAAGCTTAAGCCAACAAGAGATCTACTCTCTCACTTCCAAGAATTCAGAGAATTACTTCTCTAATCCTATAAGGATAAATTCAGGTGCTAATACCCTAAGATCTTTCTTCCTCTTAAGGAATTTTCGGAACCAGGTGAGAAGGAATTCCCAAGCAGTAGCATTCGATCATCTGACCGATCGCATCGTTAAAGGGATAAAGTGATCGCGCGCTGATCAGATTCCTACCGGCACATTTTTCTCAGAAATCTCTGAGGAGATCTGCCTATAATTTTCTTTTCAATTACTTGTAATTTAGCTCCTCGATCTCTTTTGTAAGTTTTCCCCTTTGCAAAATCAATGGAAAACATCATCCTTGATAGACAAAATAAAGGAAGCCGGTGATAAACAACTAAAAAAACTTCAGGACCAAGTAGAAGCTGATTTGAGAACTGACTTGATTATTCATAGGGATGGATCCCTTAGATATGGTTCAAGGTTATGTGTGCCCAAGGGAGATATTAGACAAGAGTTATTGGTAAAAGCTCATAATTCTACTTATAGTATTCATCCCGGCGGAACAAAAGTGTATCGAGATCTAAAGCAACATTTTTGGTGGTATGGGATGAAATAGGAAATAGCCAAATTTGTATCGAAATGTCTGGTTTGTCAAGAAGTGAAAGTTGAACACCAGAGGACCGCTGATTTATTGCAATTGATTGCCAAAAAGAATACAGAGAATATGAAAAGTGTATGTGATTGGTTTCAGCTCTGAATCTTCGCAATTTAACCGTTGTAGCAAGAGCTAAATGGGTCGAATTTTAGAGAGAGATGCGATAGAAGCTTTTCGGTACTGTTACCTTATTATGATCTTCTCTGTTGTTAGAACTTAGAAAGAGAAAAGATGGATTGTATATAGATAAAAGATTAAACTAAAAGAAAGGTTCACAACTTACTAATAATCAACCACCATACATGCTAATACTAGATAGATAATTACTTCACTTCAATTCCTAAATATGATATTCTACCACAAAATCAAGTAAGATACATGAGACAGAAACTAGCATACGAGTTAAAATAGTACTAACCAAGATGTAACATTACAATATCAAGATTATCGGTCAAGTATAAAGTAAAAAAGATCATTAGAAAGTACAAGCAAATCTTTAACCCTAACACTTATTAAAGTTGAACATTAAAATATAAAGATATTTATCAAGTATAGATTAAGAAGAACAATAAAAAGTGTTTATACTAGTTGCTTATCCTAATGAGTTTTCAAGAATAAAGATTGGAGTAGGCATGCATATGATCTAATCCGGTTATTTACTAGACATTAGATGTGATGGTGGTGATATATTAGAAAGCCATGAGAAAAGACCTAGCTACTCATGGTAAACATAAGAAGTAAAAGAAAGTAAGAAATAAAGAAAATAAAGAAGAAGAAAAATTAAAATAAAACAAAGATATGAGAAAGATAGAACCTTTTATTGATTGTCACGATCAATTACAAGAGTTGTCTTCTTCCTCATACAAAAATAAAATTTGAAAAGAAAATAGATCTAAAGAAAACCCCTAATTTGGATCTTTGATGTGAGGCGAGAGGTTATGAGAGACTTTAGCTCTTTAAATAGATCTCAAAGCTAATCATACTAGGATACAAATTAAAAGATTTCCTAAATCAATACGAAAATTCAATCTTGCAGTGAGTTGGCGTGTTGATCACTGAATGTCTCTTATCAGATGGCTGAATTGGACATAGTGGCAAACATATAAATTGTAGTCCTTCAACTTTTCTTTCTGTATATCTTGAATCATCAGATTTAAAAATCTGTAGAGAACGTTATGATCCAAATACTAAAAGGTGTACAGTCTGAATCCGAGTCTAAATTGATTTTGACCTCCATTTAATTTGAATTATGCTCCTTATTTCTTGTAGAATTAGCTTTATCCCATTCATCTTTGAGGACTTTATCTTCTAAATTTGAACTTGAATTTAGGAGATGAAGATTTAATCCTTTCCACTTTTGAATTCAATTTAGTTTAAAATCTAACTTTAAATAGGATAGAAGCTTCTTCTACTCATTATTTCCTTTTTATTGAATTTCTACACACCATAAGCAGAAAAAGGGTTAATAGCATTAATTAATAAAGGAATGATCAAGGATATATGTGTGATAATAAAAATATAATTTTGAAGTACAATCATACCCCACACCTATTTTTTGGTCGTCATCGAGCAAAACTAAAAACTAAACTAATCTAACCTAACTCACTTTCGTAGGAATCACGATTGCACTTAGCATGTGCAACAAGCTGTTAAATCTCTAGGTTACCCCTAGAGGATGAGTGTTATCTCGTGAGGGTTTTCAGTGAATTGCACCCACAAAATTCATAAGGAAAGAAAAACAATATGTCAGTATTTTTGAAATACCATTTTTGAAAGAGAAGAATATTTGAAATAATTTTGAGAAAATTAAGTAATCTATATGTCTTAGAATTATCAAATTATTCATTCCGATACTTCGTCTTGATGCAAAAATTTTATTATCAATCTAGGCTAAGATTAAAACTGAATTTCTCACTTAGTCTATTATTTTGCTCTGAGTCATATGCATCTTTATGACCGTAGTTTTTTTACTTAGGATTCTTTAACTTCAACTCTCATGTCTTATATATTTATTACTTTCTTTTTTTTGTAAGAACTTCGAAGTATTACCACTTCGTTACCCTTTAAGCACTACTTTTTTTTAATATATATAACTCATCTAATTTTCTTTTGTGTAAGTATCAAGTCTTCTTGAAGCACTAATACCTAACTAATTTATTATTAGATGTGTTAACACATAAATGATATGAATATTTTTTAATTTTTTTTAAACTTATCAAATTACCTTTCGCATAAGTACCAAGGCTTTCTTAGGCCAAAATACCTCGTTAATCAATAATTAAATTTGTTTATTATATATATATTTTTTCTAAAACACAAGAGTTTTTGTTTTGATTCCCAAGTGTGTAAGTGTATAAAGCATGCATATTTTATTAAGGTAAAAATATCAAGGCTAAATTACTTTTTCAATTTTTCCTACTAAACCTAAAATCAAACAAATAATTTTATTTTGACCTAGTGTTAAGAAATCCTAATTATGAATTTTCTATTTCTTAAAATTAACTTAACTTCTTTTAAAAATAAATCAAAATATTGTTTTCTTTTTCAAAAAGTTTTTAAAGAAAAATATTGTTAGTAAACCTACTTATGTTAGTGTTGTGATTTCAGGAGAGGACACCCCCACGACCGGATCAACTGGGGCGGCGCAGCAGATACGAACCACATGATCTACTAAGGCAACTTGAAGAAGAGGAGAAGAAGATATTCCAAAGTAGATAGAAGCCAACACACAATATAACGTGGTTCTACCGATCAAACAGGTCGTGTGTACGTCCACAGGAGAAGGGGGGAGAAACTTTATTAAAATTTTGGGGGAGTACAATAAGAATTACTTACACCTTACGCTGAGAAGTTACAAGCCTTTGATGGCCGCCAAGAACAGCGAACCCTTGTGGCTAAGTTTCTCTCTCGAATTTCTCACCTAGATGAATTATACCCTTACGAATTATAAATTCATAGGATTCTCTTGGAATACTTTGAAGGCCACCCCTAATAGGTTATTTATAGATCATAGAACTCTCTTAGTTCTAAACAAGCTCCTTCAATCAGAATAAAGAAAACTTGAATCCACTCAGACTCAAAACGCTTTCAATTAGAATAAAGAAAACTTGAATTCAACTCGGACTCAAAACAGATCCAGAAAAAAAAACTATCAAATCTGACATTAATCAACCTTCACGAAGTATTCACGTCATAATCCTAACAATCTCCCCTTGATTTGAATACATCCAATCTAAGAATAGCCACCATACTCCATGTCTCGCATCCACGCACAATTAAACAAACTTGACTTCATCTCTATCTCACTCCCTCTTTTCCATAACCCCTCATGGGGTTCACATCTTGATTAGGTCAAATAAGTTCATGTCCAATCTGAACTTTATTACCCAATGATAATCTTGATCTATACAAGATCTATGAGAATTTGCTCCACCATAAGAGTAACGATCTGGACTACCTTATTGTGCGCCTAGTCCCAATCTCCCTTTGGGGTAAACTTGAACATCCGAGCTTGAATTCATCATAGTCTCCGATTGTTCCACAACCACCGCTTTTAAAGCCAAGGATAACTGTAATTCACCAACTGTAACATCTAAATTCCACAACATATATACATTGCCGACACGTTCGGCTTAAGACATTGCATGGGTCTTTTTGAAAACTTTCATAAAATCTACCTTTCGAACTGAAACAAACCCTTCTATATGTAGGGCTCCAAGAGAGATGAGATTGTACCTTGATTCAAGAATACGGAGAACGCCTTGAAGAATAGTAATGCATCCATCATGAGACCAAAACTGGATTGTTCTTTTGCCAATCACCTTGCTTGTAGCGAAATTTTTCATGAAGACTTCTCCCCCTTGAATCGAAGTGTATGAAGAGAACATCTTCCTATAGGAACTGATATACTGCGAACATTCAGAATCTATGACCCATGTATCTTTTGTTACCAACTGGTCTGTCGGTAACAGATAGAACGTTGCTCTGTTCTTCATCTCCTTCAACCAGTTCAGTAACATTAGCATCTGGTTGTTTCTTCTTTCGAAGCCAACACTCAGATCTAATGTGCCCCTTTTTGTGACAAAAGTTACACGTAAAATTTTTGTTTTTTGAGTTACTCGTGGAACTTTCATTATTACACTTCTCCCTTAAATAATAAACTTGCCCGGAATCATCATGATGAGACTCACCCGTCAACTGGGTGTCAATTCTGTCCTTATTTAGTAGATGCTGCTTGACCTCATTGACCTTGATTGTTGACTTGCCTCCATAGATGATAGCTTTCCTAAAGCACTTATATGAAGAAGGTAAAGAACACAATAATAGAAGTGCTTGATCCTCATGTTCTATCTTAACCTCTATCTTATCTAGATCATTGATAATAGAAGAAAATTCTGCAATGTGAGACTTGATAAGTGTACCTTCATGCATGCGAAGAAGAAAGAGATGCTGCTTCAGAATCAACCGATTCGCCAACGACTTCTTTAGATAGTGATCCTGAAGTTGCACCCATAACGAGGATACTATTTTCTCGGTAGAAAACTCATCCAACACTTCGTGCGCTGAGGAAAGCTGAATAGCTGTCAAGGCTTTCTCATTCAACTCCTGCAAAGTTTCTTCCTTCATGTCTTGAGGCTTTTTCTCCCTTCTGAGTAATGCTTTCTTCAACCCGCTCTGGGTAAGGTTAGCATTCATCCTAATCTGCCACCTGCTAAAATTGATAACGCCATCGAACTTCTAAATATCGAACTTGATTGCAGACATCTTCAAGTTACCTTGCTCTGATACCAATTGTTGGGAAACAATCTGTATGCTCTGATACTAATTGTTGGGATTTCAGGAGTGGACGCCTTCACGACCGTATCGACTAGGGCGACGCAGCAGATACAAACCACAAGATCTACTAAGACAACTTAAAGAAAAGAAGAAGATATCCTAAAGTAGATAGAAAGCCAACACACAATATAACGTGGTTCCACCGGTCAAACAGATCGTGTGTATGTCCATAGGAGAAGGGGAAGAAACTTCATTAAAACTTTAGGGGAGTACAATAAGAATTATTTACACCTCACGCTGAGAAGTTACAAGCATTTGATGGCCACCAAGAACAGCAAACCCTTGTGGCTAAGCTTCTCTCATGAATTTCTCACCGAGATGAATTACACTCTTAGGAATTACAAATTCATAAGATTCTCTTAGAATACTTTGAAGGCCATCCCTAAGGGGTATTTATAGACCAAAAAACTCTTCTAATCCTAAACAAACTCTTTCAATCAGAATAAAAGAAACTTGAATCTAATTCGGACTCAAAACACCTTCAATCAGAATAAAGGAAACTTGAATCCAATTCGGACTCAAAACAGGTCCAGAAAAGAAAATTGCCAAATCTGATATTAATCAACCTTCATGACGTATTCATGTCATAATCTTAACAGTTAGTATGTTAGTAAACCCTCTCCCACACCTATCTCATGCATTGTCCTTAATGCAAAAAATAAAATGTAAAAAGATACACCTATAGAAATATTTAGGTTTATTCCCTCTAGCTCGTCTTTCATCATTCCAATGTGTCCTCTTTAGTGATGAAATTGGAGAGGTCAATCTTTTGTCATTTTAGCTCTCATCCTCTCCAACTTGTTCATCACTTTCCTTCCTCCTTCTCTTTTTCTCTCCACTGCTCTTTACAAATTCATCCTCGTTATCACACAATATTATTGGTGCAACATGAATACCAAGAAATATGAGCTCATCCTCATACATCTGCTAAAAACTTGAATTAACTATATCTTTTGGAGGTATGTAACTAACCAAGGCATCTCTAATCGAATCATCCAAACGGTTAAGTTCATCTTTAAAAGGTTTTCAAATCTTTGGTCAATTTCAGGTTCCTGATAATTGCACCCAATTATATGATAGGATGTAAAAGATGATAGAGTAAGGGTGGAGATAGTCATGATAATTTGAAAAAAAAGGTTGATGGATGGAAAGATGGTCTTGGCCTATCAAATGAATTGTAAGCAAATGAATTTAGATAGACCATGGGGAATTTTTTTTTTTATGATTTTCACACAAACAAAGAAGAATTTAGTTAGAAAACAATATGTACCATTCCCTCCCCAGCAACGGCGCTAAAATTTGATTGCCAAAAAGAATACAGAGAATATGAAAAGTGTATATGATTAGTTTCAACTCCGAATCTTCGCAATTTAACCGCTATAGCAAGAGCTAAACGGGTTGAACCTCAGGAAGAGATGCGATAGAAGCTTTTCGCTACTGTTGCCTTCTTATGATCTACTCTGCTGTAAGAACTTAGAAAGAGAAAAGATGGATTATATATAGATAAAGAATTAAAATAAAAGAAAGTTCACAGCTTACGAATAATCACCACCATATATGCTAATGCTAGATAGATAAGTACTTCACTTCAAATCCTAAACATGATATTCTTCTACAAAATCAAGTAAGATACATGGGATAGAAAATAGGATACGGGTTGAAATAACACTAATCAAGATGTAACATTACACTAATCCTAAACATGATATTCTTCTTAAAATATCTCGCATTTTTCTTTAAAAATGAAAAAAGAAAAAACTTCTTAGATGGAAAATAAACTTTTTTGCTTAATATGCTAGATATGGATGTTTGCTATGATAGGTATGGAAGTTGAGAGATTTAGAAGTGCATAAACACGTTTTTTAAAAATAATGTAATAGTGAATAAAAATAGACATAAGACACAGAGGAGTTAGTTAAATCTTAAAAAAATGTATCATTTTTCTATACACATTAAAGCGTCATGACAAAAAGAGATTACCCTTCACTAAAAACTCTTCCTTCTTAACAACATAAAGGGTTTGGGTTCGCTCTTTCTCTCGCTGGACCATGTGATGGCCCAATGCGAGATGGCACATGGTCCAACGCGAGATGGGCGTCCGATCCGAACCTCTCTCTCTCTTCAAAAAACCTAGGCCGTCCGATTCAAAATTGCTTTAAGATTCAGGTGGAGTTAGTATTGGAAATATGAAGAATATATGTGAATCTTTGAGTTGAATTACGGCGAGATCCATTGACTGAATCAATTGGATAATGGTTGGAGTGTGTTCTCCTTTCATTGGGGATGAATATGGTATATTCACATGTTCAATTCCGACTTCGAATGAATGAGATATTCAAGTCTAAAGTTTGCCTAATTCAAAGCCAAAAGGGGACTAAAGGTAGCTAAAAATATTTAGTCCCACATTGGCCATGGGATGAAAGTTTGAAGTGTTTAAATAGAGAAAAATGGGAACAAAGGGTGTGCCCTTTGGGAACTTAGAGTTTTCACGCGCGATTAGTGGGAAACTATGCCCGCACATGCGCGCACGCGCGCGCCGCCGCTGGCGGCGGCGTCCGGCCGGGCCGGGCTCGGGTCCGGGCTCGGGCTCGGGTTCCCGACCCGATTCGGTTCTTTTTGAACCGGGTCTCACGGGTATGGGTTATGCGGATCATACCCGCTCCGCCATCCGGATCTGAACCGATCCAGCGTAACGGCTGTCAGTAAACCGCCACAGACAAGTAAACCGCCACAGACAATTAGGCGGTTGCTGCGATTGAAACGAACCATTGCAACTGTTCGATCGGTTTCGCACATTTTTACCCCTCCCGGAGCGCTATAAATAGCGCTCCATATTCTCAAACAAAACACAACAAAAATAAACACAGAAATCAATTCTCTGCGTTCTGAAGTGAGATCTTCTCTCTCTGGCTTGAAGTGACTTCCAACAGGAAGTGGGAATTCTGTAACTCGAAGCGACTTCCAAGAGATTCTGCAAAATTCGTTCTGAAAGAGGGCTCAGAAAATTCAACGATTCTTCAATAGAATTGTTGGCTAAATCTTGGACTTCCAAAGAAAAATATTCTTCTACCTTCCTCCTTCCTCTTCAGTGGGTGCTCCTCCAAAGTAAAAACAAATATTCTCCCTGAAATTTGTCTTGGTCTTACTGCTTCAATAATCCTGTAAAGGTACTAGTTAATTACGGTTCGACCGTACGGTGATTTGGTAGTGCTATCCAAATACCGTGAAGGAGTGTTGTATCTTGGGAGACCAGCATCCAGTAACCCATTAGCACCGGTGCGGGGGACGTAATTGTCTTAAGGAGATTCACTTTAAGCGTACCTCACTCTAAGTACTGTATAAGTTAATTAATTTTCTTTATACAGGGTTTATACTGATATTCAGTATGTTAAGACTGACTTATACCAGTCTGATTGGTGTTTAACCAAGGAAGGTAATTGAAAGATGGTTCTTTAATTAAGTAATGTTCTATTGAACGAAAAACCTCCCACCTGATATTAACCGACCTGGCCAATTAGATCGGTGATATTTCAGTGATATTGATTAGTTGTCAGATTGATCCTAGAAACTAACAATCTTAAGACAATCATTATATTGAAGTTTCTTACTTTTGTTATGCTTGAACTTGCAGAAAATGTCTGAGACTAATCAAGACAGCTCAAGTAAGGCACCAAACATGCAAATACAAGCTTTGATGCCTACTCCACTTCCTAACTCGAAACCAGAGAAGCTAGAAAAATTTGATGGCATAGAATTCAAGAGGTGGAAATAGAAGATGCCCTTCTACTTGACCACTCTGCATCTGGCCAAATTCCTGCAAGAAGATCCACCAGAACCCGGAACTGATCGGGACTCAGTCCTTGCAGTCGATGCATGAACTCAAGGTGACTTCCTTTGCCGAAACTATATTTTGAATGGACTGGATGACTCTCTTTACAATGTCTACAGTTCTATCACAATGGCAAAGAAGTTATGGGCCAGTCTTGATAAGAAGTACAAGACTGAGGATGCCGGTACTAAGAAGTTCGTCGTAGGATGATTTCTAGAGTACAAGATGGTGGCCAATAAGGCTGTGATCAGTTAGGTGCAAGAGTTCCAACTTATCTTGCACGAGATAGAGGTCGAATGTATGATTCTACCTGAAACTTTTCAGGTTGCTACTATCGTGGAGAAACTCCCACCTGTATGGAGAGATTTCAAGAACTACCTGAAGCACAAACGCAAGGAGCTGAAGTTGAAAGATCTCATTGTGCGGCTTCGAATTGAGGAGGACAACCGAAAGTCGAGAAAAGGAGCAGTAAGTACTCCTATGAAGCCAAGGCCAATGTGATCGAAGACTCAAAGGGGAAAGCGTCTACTTCCAAAGGCTTAAAGCGGAAGAAAACTGCCCAAGGGTACAAAGGCAAGTCCAAGAAGGCAAGAACATGCGCTTCAAGGGAACCTGCTACATCTGCAACAAAGAAGGGCATAAGGCAAATGAATGTCGCAGCCGTCTCAAAAAGAACAAGAAGAACCATCCACAGGTAAACCTGACCGACCATGCGTCGCCAAGCCTTTCAGCTGTGGTGTCAGAAGTGAACCTGATGACCAACAATAAGGATTGGTGGGTAGACACTGGAGCTACTCGGCACATCTGCTCTGAGAAATTATTATTCTCTGAATATCAAAAATTAGAGCAAGATGAGCAACTCTTCATGAGAAACTCAGCCGTCTCCAAAGTTGAAGGATAAGGAAAGGTCATCCTGAAGTGGACACTGGGAAAGAGCTTACTCTGAACGATGTGCTACATGTTCCAGATATCCGCAAGAACCTGATCTTTGGATCAATACTTAGTAAAAAAGGATTTAGAATAGTTTTTGAATCAAATAAATTTGTACTTATTAAGGGTGGGATGTATGTGGGAAAGGTTTATCTTGTTGATGGACTTTTTAAAGCCAATGTTACAGTGGTGGACAAAAAGTCTGTGTATTTGTACCCAAAGTTTATAAATAAAGAAAATCTTCTGTTTATTTGCTTGAGTCTCCTATTTTATAGCATGCTAAATTAGGGCATATAAATTATAAGTCATTAAAAACTTGTCTAATATAGGATATATTCGTAAACTCAACTTGGAAGAAATTCACAATTGTGAGATTTGTGTTGAGGCCAAGTTAGCGAAAATTCATTTCACTCAATTGATGAAAATACAGAACCTTTATGGTTAATTCATAGCGATCTGTGTGACTTGAAGTTTATGCCAACTAAAGGCGGAAAAAAATATTTTGTTACTTTTATTGATGACTGTACAAGATACTGTTGTGTGTATCTTTTAAACAGTAAGGATGAGGCAATGAATATGTTTATAACATATAAAGCCGAAGTTGAGAATCAACTCAACAAGAATATCAAGATTCTAAAATCCGATAGAGGCAGAGAATATGAATCAAATGATTTTAGTGAGTTATGTGCTAAATTTGGTATAATCCATCAAACTACAGCACCATATACTCCTCAGCAAAATAGAATTGTTGAACGAATGAACAAAACTTTGAAGGAGATGGTCAATTCCATGCTCGTAAGTTCTGGAGCTCCGCAGAACTTGTGGGGGGAAGCTCTGTTAACTGCAAATTATATTCTAAACAGAATACCCCCACAAGAAACTTGGTCTTATACCATTTGAGTTATGGCATGGAAGGACACCTTCCTACCATTACCTCAAAATGTGGGGGTGCCTTGCAAAGGTGCTAGCACCATTACCTAAAAAGACTAAGTTGGGAGTAAGAACTATGGACTGCATATTCATAGGTTATGCCTTGAATAGTAGTGCCCACAGATTTCTGGTTCATAAATCAGAAATAGCAGATATTCATGTAAACATGATTATCGAATCTAGAGATGTTGTGCTCCTTGAAGACATCTTTCTATAAGTTCACCTAGGGGGGTGAATAGGTGATGGCTAATCTAATGGTCACTTAATGTCAAATAATGTGGAATTAAAAACTATTATGACCTAAACAAACTATTTAAACTAAACATCACGTATAACACAAGAGTGTAGCCGAATTCCCCGTGAAGGGCTCTGGACTAACTCCTCTAGATTCTCCTAGATAAGGGTTAAGGTACCGCGTTGGCTTTCTTGGTTGAATACAAGTGTTAGCAAACAATCCCAAGCAAGTATATCAATATGAGCACACAAGTATATCATGCATATAAAGATAAACACAATTTAAGCATGCAAGATATAAACAAGAGATAGAGAGAGTGTAACGCCCCGATCCTAAAGATACGGAGACGTTATGGTAACGTACATACGCGAGGTGAAACCACGCTCACGCGTACGTTAAGCCTCAGTATAGTACATAACCTCCATATAGACATGGGTCCCAGCATGAAATAAGTACAAGAATACCTGCAGAAATAGGTCAGCGATCATAATAGATATGAAAAATAGGGACAAATAAGATAACAGAAATAAATGCCCAGGATACCTATGAATAGGCCAGATGAGGAATCTCCCATGTCACGCCAAGTCACTCTCTGCTACTCCGAGAACTCGGATCTCCAATCTGGGCACGCAAACCCAGGGTCGTCAGAAAGCGACCTAGTGAGTGGTAAAATGAAGGAGGCAGTAATATATACATAATAATACAAGCACGATACTAATATATAATACATGATGTGGTACAAGTGATATTCTATCATAAGAATATAGGAAGCAGTGGAAATATATAAACATGTCATCTTTTGGTACCATCACTACCTAGCCGGTTATCATCAGGTCATGATTCTAATTATATCGAGTTTATATAATAAATAATGTTATTTAGCGGTGAAGTAAAAGCAGTGAACATGGTAGTGATGAACGTGCAGGTGGGCATATGCAATATGAACATGTTACTGTGTTGTGTCTAAATAGCATATAAGCAATGCAAAGCAGAATATATGTGATGCAAGGTGTACATCAACCAGAATATATGCAATGCAGAACATGCGTAGTATGCCACTACAGACAGTTTAACCTGTACCAGGTAAAATAACAAGTATACAGGGAACATGATATCGGGTAAAGTAACAAGTAGACAGGTAACATGATATCAGATAGAGTATCATGAACAGTAACAAGATAGCATACCTGTAGCGGTCAAGTCATGTCATTTATACAATAGTAGCAATCAGTACCACCTGGTATTACAACCACTCTCTTCCAGTGTCCCATACCACTGACAGTTCATACTGGAGCCCGCACTCCAGTCGAACCCATCCGGACATGGCCTACGGGTACCATTATCCAAACGAGAGAGTGACCAAATAACAAGTGTTCCCTACGTCACTATTGTGTATACTGTTTTATTATGTAAATTGGAAACCCATGGTCGAGGAGTTCTTATCGGGTGGATGTATCCCGTGCATACCCGGGATCACGGCCTTAAACAGACCCCTGGCTGCTGAGACCAGGGCCAGCCCGCTAAGGCTGTAACATGTAACAGGAACTCAATGAGCTAAAGCAATAAACAGGAGCTCATGAGCTATAACAGACGGTAGCCAGCACTACCCCGTCCCCTGCAGTGGGACAAACAATGGATCCAGTACATCACCCGACAAGATCTAATCAACCGTCAAGTCTCCCCATACCCAAGTTAGCTTTATGATCTGTTATATCAAGTATACAATGTAACAAGAATAACTACTGTACATGATACGGGTAACATGATAACTGGACCTGAGCTCTGTTGATAGCGTAGAACAATATCACGGGAATCAGGAACAATATAACATGAACAAGATAACATGAACAATATACCGGGAAACGGGAACAATAGATGTGGGATTCCCACATATCGCATATCAACAGCTCTCATGTTCAGTAACGGGAATATCCATATCAGTAACAGAAAATAATCATGTAACATGAATACAGTAACATGAAACAATAATACATGTAATAAGCACGGTGATCCATATGACAAGAATAATTAAATCATGTAGACACGTATAACAGTGATATGCCGAGAATCCCTGTGATGATGATAACGGTATAGAATATGACGGTATGCCGTGAAGTGGTGTACATGAATACGAACGTGAGACGTGTCATAGTATCTGTGCAATATGTACACGTAATACCTATGGGCAGTGTCTAATATCATGTACAGTGAACTATCATATCAGTATAAGGATGATAACAATAATATGACATGCGGTACTTATCCTTGTACTAGTGGAACATAAATGTGTGACCATAATCCATGTAACAGTACAGGTAATAATGGTAGTCAGTGTATCATATAGTATCATGTCCTGTGAATTATAGTCACAGTATCTAGCATGCATGTCTAATGACAGTGTCTTGTCATAACGTCTGTGATACGATCCATGACATGATAGTGTCCAAACATATGGTGACATAGTGGGCCGGATGTCAGTGGTCCATGAACATGACCTAATAGGTATCCAGTGTTACACTCTACGTCTATTAGGTATCCGACATATTTAAGTACAGTGTTTATTACAATGTTTTAATATGGTGTACCAATTAGGATTTACCGGTAATTAATAAAGCAACCAAGTTCAATTAATAGACTAAAAAGATAATTTATAAAATAAAAATACTCACAAACTAGCTACAGGACTGTAGCTCTCGTTCCCACGATCGCAACGGATCCAGAATCGCCCGAATCGGAGTCCAGATGCTCCAGATATCGCCCGAACACTAAAAATAATACAAAAGGGTTAATTATGTAATAATTAAAAAGATTCAGGGGGCTATTGGTAATTTTACAGGGGCCTAAAAGTAATTAATAATTTTACAGGGGCTAAAATGTAATTTTACCTTAACGAGTCGGGTTTGGTGCAAATGGGTTGGGTTTAGAATTAAACCCGCACCCAAACCCGTTTGGGTTTTTACCCAAAAAGAGCAAGGGCAGCAGCAGCCGTGGGCTGCTGCTGCCGCCCGCCTGCGCCCGCCGCGCCGGCGCGCGCCCGCCGCCCGCGCGCGCCCGCCGCCGGCGCCGCCCGTCTGCGCCGGCGCCTTCCCGGCGCCGCTCCGGCGCCCTTGGCCGGGGCTCCACCGCGAATAGGGAAAGAGAAAAGGAGAGGGTGGGGGCTGGTGCCCCCCCACCACCAGCGCCACCGGCGCTAGCCGGCCTCCCGCGCCGTCGGCGGCCGACCTCCGACGTGCCGCCGGCCTGGCCGGCCGCTGGCAACGGCCAGGCCGCCGCCCAGGTCTGCAGAGAGAGAGGGAGAGAGAGAGAGACTGGTTGTGAGAGAGAGAGAATAGAAAAGAGAGAGAGGGGAGAGAGGTTAGAGAGAGAGAGTTTGGAGAGAGAGAGAGAGATGTGGTAGAGTGAGAGAGAGAATAGAGGAGAGAGAGAGAGGAAGGATTTTAAAAGGAGGGGGAAAGGTCGGTGCTACAGGAAGGCGGTGGGGGAAAGAATTGTGTAGAAGAAGGAAGAAGGAAAAGAAAAGAAAAATAAAAATAATATTTTATTAGTTTTATCCCAAAATTCGACCAGCTCCGAACGGTGCCCAAAAATTACAAAAATAGAGAAAATTATTCTGAGACGTAATATGAAGACGGTTTTTAGAAATTCAAGACGGTTTGAAAATTAAAAATCCCGGAAGCTGTCCCGATACTAGGCGACACCGGTTTGGCCGGATTTTCGATAAATTCTGAAAAATTCCCAAAATACCCAAACAGAGCTCATGTAATTCTAAGACACACGATGAAAGCGGATTCTCAAAATTCTACTCCGTTTGTGAAATAAAAATCGGAAGGCCGGTTATCGGTATCGGTCGACACCGACACGGAGATTTTCCAAAATAATCCAGAAAAATTCCAGAAAATCTTGAAAATCACAAATATTAGAAAATGATTGTTAAAACTGAAATCGGCTCAAACGGACTACCACAGAGGTCAAATCAATTTTTATACGTCGTATCGCGTACCGATACAGTGATACGTACACCGGGAAGCAGGGGGTTACATTTCTCCCCACCTTACAAAAAATTGCGTCCTCTCGGGATGAAGAAGTATGGGAGTGAACTAACACTAACAGATGGGAAGCAAGACGATGCAAGGAAAGTGAGAAGGAAATCGGATGTTCTGGTTGACAACTGAAAGGAAGGAAGGAATAAAACTGAGTCAAGGAATGAATTGTCAAGGTCATGGTATGCTTGTACTCGTTGCTGGAACCCCAAATTCAGATACAGATCAGTTAATCTGAACCTGACTGTACTGTTGGTAAGAGCCCGAGTATTGACCCAGGTGGTTACCCACACCAGGTGTGAACCTAAGCTCTGATAGAGAGAGAGAGTGAGCAATCGCAAACACAAGGGATTTGTTTCGAGGTTCGAGCACACTTGCTCTACATCCCCGCCTTCGACACACGAAGGATTTCCACTATGCTTGATCCCAATGGATCACTCCTCGGTGCCGCAACACCTACAAACCCTCGGACTCTCTAGTCCCGTACACACCGCAAGCCCACCGGCTCGCCGAGGCCGCACCTCAAACAACAAGTTCGCACCCGAACTTGAAACACCGCGAACACACTTGTCCGCCTCCTCAAGAAACAAGAAATGATCTCTTGGTGATCTAAACACTTTGATCACCAATAAAAACTCTCACTACAACACTCTTATAGGATGAATAGCAATGGATAGCTCAAGTGTTTGTGTGAGAAAATAAGGAAAGAGATGGTGGAGGAAAACTCAAGAAAATCTCTTTTAACACACTCTAAATAAAACTTTCCTTTTGATTGAAAATATTTGCTCTCAATTTTGTGGAGAAAAACCTCTGAAAGAGTGGGAAAAACTGGTTCTAAAAGTCTCCAAAAATCTTAGTGAAAACAATGCCCAAACCCCCAAATTTATAGGCTCAGAAAAACTAGATGTTGGGGTCTGTCAGGCCTGCCGGTCGACCGCCAACGGTCTGATTTCCGACCGTTGGAGCTACCGGTCGACCGCTCGGTCGACCGCCCAGATACAGAGAGCAAAGCTCTCTGGTCCGGTCGACCGTCCGGTCGGCCGGCCCACTGTGCTGCCAGACGTGCACGGCTCTGTGCACGTCGGTCGACCACAAGGTCGACCGGCCCTTAGTGCGGTCGACCGTGCGGTCGACCGATCTGCCTGTTAGCTAGATCTGGATCAGAACTGTTTAAGGGATTAAAACTAAGTCTTTTTGGTTGAAATAAAATCCCATAAAATACTGAAAAATCTATAAAAATAGTTTTGATGTTATACATTGATAAACAAACATGCTTGCACAAAATCAAGACATGTTACAAATGATTTGGACTATTTTTGTAAGTTGGAAATATTGGTTCAAAACAAAACGGTATTTTTCCAAACTTGATTTTTCTAAAACTTGTTTTCCAAAACTTCTCCAAATATAAAAAAACAAGATATTTAAACTCTATTAAAGAATAGTGTGTATGGATATGATCCACTACACAAACATGATGAAATATCTATATTTTTGACTTTAAGCTCTAAACATGATTTTGGTTAAAACATATGAAAACTTGAAAACCAAAATCCAAACATGTATTTTCTAAAATAGAAAATCTTTTGTCAAACAAACTAAATTAAGAGTGTGTGTGCATGGTATACTTGAGCAATCCACCAACTATTCTATCCTTTACATTTTAATCTAAAATAAAATCTTCTAAAAACAAACCTAGACTCAAGTCTTCATCTTCTTGAAGTCTTCACTTGAAGCCTTCTTGACTTTCTAAACATCGTGCTAGCTCCAAAACTTGACTTTAAATTCTTTGTTGAAGCTATGCACCTACTAAGATCTTGATCATAAATCTGTCACTAATTAAACACAAGATCATTAGTAAACATAACTACACGAGTTGATCATCATCAAAACTAGAGTGATGGGCCTTTGGGCCAACACTTTCCATACAAATGGGAAATAAATAAGACTTCTGGAAAAGAACATATGAGATGGCGTTCAGGGACGAAAGCCCCAGGGAACCGATTGTTAATGCAGAAATTGAACCAAGAAGAAGTCAGAGATCTTGAATCTCAAAATCTTTTGGTCCAGATTTCATAGCATACGCTATTGAAAGCGAGCCTCAAACATTTAAAGAGGTTATGTCTACCCCAAAAGCACAAATGTGGAAAGAAGGTATAAATAGCGAAATAGAATTCATACTAAGTAATCATACTTGAGAATTGACAAACTTACCTCCTGGCAGTAAACCAATTGAGTGTAAGTGAATTTTTAAAAAAAATTAAAACTCGATGGATCTATCGATAAGTACAAGGCTAGATTAGTAGCCAAGGGTTATCGACAAAAGGAAGGACTTGACTACTTCGATACTTATTCACCAGTAACAAGAATAACCTCCATTCGGATGTTGATTGCAATTGCAGCATTGCATAACTTAGATATCCATCAAATGGACGTCAAGACTGCATTCTTAAATGGTGAATTAAATAAAAAAATATATATGGAGCAACCTGAAGGATTTATAGTCAAGGGCCAAGATCACAAAGTGTGTAAATTTGTAAAATCCTTATATGGTCTAAAGCAGGCTCCTAAACAATAGCATGAGAAATTTGATAGTGTCATGATCAAAGATGGATTCACTATCAATGAATGCGATCAGTGTGTTTACACTAAAACAGTTAAAAATGCATGTATCATTATTTGTCTTTATGCAGACGACATGTTGATACTTGGGACTAATATTGAAATTATTAAGTCCACTAAAAGAATGTTATCCAACAGTTTTGACATGAAGGATCTGGGGGTTGCTGATGTAATTTTAGGAATTAAAATCACCAGAACACCAGATGGAATTAGTCTATCTCAATCTCACTACGTGGAGAAGATGATCGAAAGATTCAAGGATCATGGGATAAAAGAGAATACAAATCCTTTTCTTCCACACATCCACCTTCATAAGAATGCAGGAACTAGAATACCCAGTTGGAGTATTCTCAGATTATCGGAAGTCCAATGTATTTGATGAATAACACTAGACCCGATATTACTTACACTGTAAGCAAGTTAAGCAGATACACTAGTAACATAGTGATGAACATTGGACTGCTCTACTACGAGTATTGGGTTACGTATCACATACCAAGGAATATGCCTTGAGATATGGACAGTATCCACCTGTACTTGAAGGATACAGTGATGCTAATTGGATTGCAGATTTTGAGGAATCAAAATCAACTAGCGGATACGTTTTTACTCTAGGAGGAGCAGCGGTATCTTAGAAAACCTTCCAAACAAACATGTATTGCCCATTCCACTATGAAATCAGAATTCATAGCCTTAGATAAGGCCGGAGAAGAAGCAGAATGGCTTTGACAATTTTTGAAAGATATATCATTATGGCAAAAGCCAGTGCCCGCTATATGCATACACTGCGATAATCAAGCAGATATATTTAGGGCACAAAATATTATATACAACGGTAAGTATAGACATATTCTTCGTAGACATAATACTGTTAAGCAGTTGCTCTTAAATGGAATTATCTATATTGACTTTGTCTCGTCAAAAGATAATTTAGCGGATCCTCTTACTAAAAGTTTAAGTGGAGAGCGTATAAATTGCGCATCGAGGGGAATGGGTCTAAAAACCTAACCGTACCTAGTTAACTTAATGGAAACCTCACTTAGCGACTGGAGATCCCACGGACTAAGTTCAAGAGGAAAAACTAGTTATGATTGACTCAGCAAGTAAGCACTTAGGAGCTTGACTCCAATCCATTCCTAAGGTGCACATAAGTGCTTTCTACAAGTGGATTAAGGATAAGTTTAACGTTTTTAATGATGCCTATATCTTGTTACTAAACAAGTGGAGTAGAGTAGACTACTCTTAATAGGACGATCACCTATGTGAGTATAGAGTTGGTTCGGCTCTTTGAGAATTTCTATGGAGGCTGTTATTTCCTAAATATACTCTCTGAAACTAAGAATGTCTAGGACCAAAATGGACACAACCCAGAACCAAAGTTGATTTGAAAAGTTACTGTGTGAAGCTTATTGACTTGGCTTACACTAACGGCTAACAGTTCAAGACCTAGTTCACTGATTAGCCAGTAAGCCCGATAAAGCTTTCGCTATGGAAGGTTCAAGACCTAGTTCACCTATCCTGATGCAGTTTCTTTTATAAAGTACCTTTCATAATAGAGTCAGTCTCTTTGTGTGTCAATTCCTTGAATCTCCATTCATTGTGGGGGATTGTTGGAAATATGAAGAATATATGTGAATCTTTGAGTTAAATTTTGGCGAGATCTATTGATTGAATCAATTGGATAATGGTTGGAGTGTATTCTCCTTCCATTGGGGATGAACGTGGTATATTCACATGTTCAATTCTGACTTCGAATGAATGAGATATTCAAGTCTAAAGTTTGCCTAATTCAAAGCCAAAAGAGGACTAAAGATAGCTAAAAGCATTTAGTCCCACATTGGCCATGGGATGGAAGTTTGAAGTGTTTAAATAGAGAAAAATGGGAACAAAGGGTGTGCCCTTTGGATACTTGGAGTTTTCGTGCGCGATTAGGGGGAAACCATGCCCGCACATGCGCACGCGCGCGTGCCGCCGGCTGGTGCCGGGCCGGGCTCGGGCTCGGGTGTGGGTGCGGGTTCCCCACCCAGTCCGGTTCTTTTTGAACCGGGTCTCACGGGTATGGGTTACGCGGATCATACCCGCTCCGCCATCCAGATCCAAACCGCCCAGCGCAACGGCTGTCAGTAAACCGCCGCGGACAGTTGGGCGGTTGCTGCGGTTGAAACGAACCGTTGCAAAGGTTCAGACCGAACCGTTGCAACCGTTCGATCGGTTTCGGACATCTTTACCCCTCCCGGAGCGCTATAAATAGCGTTCCATATTCTCAAACAAAACACAACAAAAACAAGCACAGAAATCTGTTCTTTGCGTTCTGAAGTGAGATCTTCTCTCTGGCTTGAAGTGACTTCCAACAGGAAGTGAGAATTCTACAACTCGAAGTGACTTCCAAGAGATTCTGCAAAATTCGTTCTGAAAGAGGGCTTAGAAAATTCGACAGATTCTTTAATAGAATTATTGTCTGAATCTGGGACTTCCACAGAAGAATATTCTTCTACCTTCCTCCTTCCTCTTCAGTGGGTGCTCCTCCAAAGTAAAGACAAATATTCTCCCTAAATTTATCTTGGTCCTGCTGCTTCAATAATCCTGTGAAGGTACTGGTTAATTACGGTTCGACCGTACGGTGATTTGGTAGTGCTATCTAAATACCGTGAGGGAGTGTTGTATCTTAGGAGACCAGCGTCCAGTAACCCGTTAGCACCGGTGCAGGGGACGTAATTGTCTTAAGGAGATTCGCTTTAAGCGTACCTCACTCCAAGTACTGTATAAGTGAATTAATTTTCTTTATACAGGGGTTATATTGATATTCAGTATATTGAGACTGACTTATACCAGTCTAATTAGTATTTAACCAAGGAAGGTAATTGAAAGGTGGTTCTTTAATTAAGGAACGTTCTATTGAACAGAAAACCTCCCACCTGATATTAACCGACCTGGCCAATTAGATCGGTGATATTTCAGTGATATTGATTAGTTGTCAGATTGATCCTCAAAACTAACAGTTAGAGATAACATCTAACTCCTCTGTCTCCTCTCTGTCACGTGGTCAGAGAAGCTGCGGTGCTCGGGCCAGATGCCGGTGTTGATAACAGTGATGATGAAGTCAGAGCCAAAGTCAAACTTGGCGAGGAGGCCGGATCCGGAGGCCTTGAGGTTGAGGCCGAGGAAGTCGGTGGAGCGGGTGGCGTCGGGGCGGTGGACTTTCTCCAGGATGAGAGAGTTGACGTCGGGGATGAGGGAGGGCAGAGGTAGCATTAGGGGAGAGGCAGATGAAGAAGCCGTGGAAGAGGGAGGAGTAGGTGTGGATGAGACGACTGTCGAGGGAATAGGAGGGTCGATGATGACAGAGACGGTGGTGATTGTGGACTCGTATTACTGGGCGTGGGTGAGGAAGATGGAGGGCTTCACGTCGCGTTCCATAGGGATGATGAAGTCTACTTGTTGTAATCGTCAGCAACGACGGAGGAGATCAGAGGAGAGAGTAGTAGAAAAATGAAGCTGAGGAGGGGGAATAGTAATTTCCTATTTGTTTGGAGGGTTTTTGGAAGAGAACGAGAGACAAAGTGTGTGGGGTTGGGATTGGACGGCCCATCTTACGTTGGACCAGCGCATGGTTCAGCGCGAGGAGTAGTCAACCTGACCCTAGCATAGATAAATAAATGTAGATTCTCTTTTCCTCTTTTTATATTAAAGAATATTAAATCGGGGGTTGACCTCTCGAGTTTAATCATGACATAAAATAAATACTATAATGGAACATTGTCCGAGACGAGACAATAGGTTACAAACGACAAAGCTAAGGACAATTTGTCACCACAACAATCAAGAGGCAAAAACGAGTGTTGTAAACAAATCTCAGGTGATCTTGGTGACCCTACTCAGATTAAGTTTAAGACGTCCCTTAAGCTCCTTTTAGAGCTATATCTCTCACAATAATGAAGCTGTTTGACTTTTTACTCTCATGCACGCCCCTCTAAGCTCAAACTATTGACATTAGAACAGCTCATATTCAGCACATCAGTTAAACTCTGTTGATGTGACAAATCAACTAGAAAAACTAACAGTTGTCACAATCGCATATCCTTCATTCTTCTGCAAAAATTTTCCTGAAACAATTGACTGAATTTGGAGAAGTTAAGATTTTTTTTTAGATAGCTAGTATTATTGCCTGTAAAATTAATTTTTCTCAAAACTAGGTATATTAGATTAGCTGCAGCTCTCCTAGATTGTAAAACTTGAACAATGTGTATATATTTGCATAAACATTTGATCAGATAACAAGTATTATTTCCTGTAAAAAAATTCTGAAAACTAGTTATTTTAGATTCTCTGCAGGTTTCCTTGGTTGTAAAATTTAAACAATGCATATATGACTGAATCTAGATAAGTTGAGATTTGATCAGATAACTAGTACTATTATTGCCTTTAACCCGATATTTTTTCGCCATTGTTGCCAGTTAACACAGCTCCATTTTTAAAACAATATTGGCAAAGCTGAGAGATAGAAGAAAGTGAAGAAGAGAGGTAGGTAAATAGCTCCACAGGGGGGCACAAGATCGCAGTTGGCGGATACGCTGTCCTTCGCCTTTCGCAGTACTAAAGAATGTCAGAACTCCTCTCCACGATCATGCCGCCCTCTCCCCCCTCCCCAAATTTCTTTAATCTCCCACCCCAAGACTCCCCACGTTCTCCTGTTGCCAGCCCATATCAGTTAACTCCTCAGGCTCTCTCATACTGACTGTTCTCTAATCTCCCCATAACAATGACTTGAGCCCCTTTCAAGCATTGTTTAGACCCTATGATTGCTCATTTGAAAAATAGAAGATCTCCATTTTAGTCGGGATCCCGCGGAATTATATTTATATCTATCATTTTGTCCATACTGAGTTGTAACCTTTGCTTGGACCCACCGTGGACTTGCGATCCATTAATGATCACATAATTAGCGAATAAAGTCAATTGCATGTATAAACATTAATCATATGGCTGGCATTAGTATAAATAGCTTTTCCCGCTTTGTGGTGCATCATCAAGCTCTGTGCACTCATATAACAACAGTACTGTTCAAACCAAAGGCCCATCCCTCCATCTCTCTCTCTCCCTCTTCTATATACATCTTGCCCAATTTAAATGGAGGGGATTTCAGAGGTGAGCTGGAGCTCATTGAATGCGACAATGGCGATTGAGGAGTCTGAATTGATGGCCCAATTGCTTGGTCCTTACCCATTTTCAAGTGAACAAGATCAAGACCAAGACCTGAGCTTAGGAATCCAATCCCTGTTTTGGTCTGATCATGTCCCTGATACACACTATAGTTCTCAGGAGGCCAATTCTAGCTTGTGCTATTGGCCTCAAGAGAACAATAGTAATACTGTTAGTACTAGTAGTTTCTTTGCTCCGTCTTTGGGCTATCAAGAATGCTGCTATATGAGTGAATCCAATGTGGTTCCAGCAATCAACCATGGGGAGATTGTTTTTAAAATGGTGGAAGGGGCAATGTCTGTCCCAAGCAATTCTTTTGGTTATTTGAATGAGACCAGCAGTGAAGATGCAGGAGATTCTGCTGTGAACTCATCTGAACAAGTCATTGCACTTGATCAGAAGCCGCAGCACAAAAGAAAGTTCAGCATGGATGAGGTTACTAAGCCCACAGAAAATGAGAACAAGTTCACTATTGCTACTGATATCTCTAAGAAGGCCAAGGTATCATCATCACAGGTGAGATTAGCTTCATTTTCATTCATCATTTAGCCTTGTATTTTCCCAGATTTTTTTTAATTTTTTAATTTGTTTTTCTAACTCGATAGAATGAAATATGAATGCAGGTCTCGAAGCGTGCCAAAATTGTTAAACCAAAGAACACACAGAAGAGCAATGCAAGCGGCGAAGAGGAAGAGAGCAACGCTGCTACTGCACTGAATGTTCAGAGCTCGAGCTCCTGCAGCTCGGAGGACAATTCAAATGCATCTCAGGAGCTGAACGGCGGCAGCACAAGCTCAAGCCCCAAAGGGCCTGCATCTCTGAATCTGAATGGAAAAGCAAGAGCCAGCCGAGGCTCTGCGACAGATCCACAGAGCCTATATGCAAGGGTAACTCACTAATATTGACTCATATCTCATCACAAGAAAAGAACATATTTTGAGTCAGAAACCTGATGCATTTGCAAATTTATGTACAGAAAAGGAGGGAAAGAATCAATGAGAGGCTGAGGATATTGCAGAATCTAGTACCTAATGGAACCAAAGTAAGTGTTTCAGTGCACTCATCAATCAGATCTTGTGCTCAATAGAGAGTTACTCGTGCAATTACTAAATATTCACATTGCGATATCTGACAGGTTGACATTAGCACCATGCTAGAAGACGCTGTTCAGTATGTTAAGTTCCTGCAGCTCCAAATTAAGGTAAAATTAAAGCTATTTGGTTAATTGAAGTCATTGTACAATTCTTTATTGAGCCATTTGACATAAGTATTTGATTGATCATTATTGTTTTGTGCAGCTATTGAGCTCTGATGACCTGTGGATGTATGCTCCCCTTGCCTACAATGGTATGGATATGGGGCTTGATCTGAAGATCTCTCCGCCAAGGCAATGATCTCGGTACTGCTAATTCCCGAAGGGAGAGTGGTGCCGGAGCCATAGATGTTAATAAATCTCAAATACTTTTTTTTTTTTTCAAATTTAAGGTGCATTACTACCTTGTAATGGGGTTGTCTTAATAAAATGCCAGTTTAAAAGGAAGTAATTAAGACTTGTGACCTTACTGATTAGATTTCATGATCTTGTGATATCTTCATCAAGAAACTGGGTGAAAGCACTGACTCAAAAGATTTTGTTTGGGATCCTGCACTGAAAGCTGGGATAAAAGCAAAATGCTCCGAAAATTTCTGGCATACATTCAAACTTTCACTGGTAACTCATCCTTTGGCACAATGAGAGATCAGCTAACTCTGTTGAAAATTGAGAGATCAAGTCCCCTGAGGACTTGTCTCTCGGTGGTAAATGGGTGGGGTTGGATACCTTTTAGAATCTTCTTCTAGCACACTCCACCTTGATTTGCATCCTATTGTCCTGTGTTCATGTTCAGCAAAAATCATATAAGATATTTTCTGATTCGATCCATACCCTAATTCCTATCTCATATCACGACACACATGCGACTTATATTAGTAAACAAATTAGGTGTGTCTAATATGTGCACTAAGTTATAAAAGTTGGTCGGATCTAGTACTATTCTCTTATTAAGGTTAGGAGCGCTATGGAAAGGCCTAATCAAAAATATATGTATAGAGAGAGGAAGTTCCTTTCTACAATCACGCATTGATCTCTACTCATAAGAAGTTAGGTTAAGCAAAGAAAAGACTCTCAATCTCGTTTTTTTACCGCGGGTACAGTTTATCATCCTTTGAAGAGGGATGTTGTCTAAAGCTCCATCTCAAGATCTTTTATACATAATATTGATATTTATGCATAAAGGCAATTAATCATGTTTTACTCGTATTGAATCTAACAAGTGGTATCAGAGCCAACATATGCTATCTATATTATTGGGATCTTATTATGTATGTTGTGTGAGACTATTCTCTGCACAAACAAAATAAAAGTTCAGATTTTAAAATTATTCTGTTGTTAAGAGCATCAAGCAGGCTGCAGATGCTCTCTCCGCAGTCATAAAGCATGCCCTGTCCCTGAAATGAAAGATCAAGCATCACGAGTTTTTGAGAGAATTTTTTCAGAGGCATATTGTTTGGAAACTGTGTTCTGGATGAATTAGATATTTTAATTTAAATTTGTGAATTCTTGAATCTTAGTGATTAGAAGATATTATATTTTTAAAAGTAAGATTTGAAAGCATCAACCGCACAATTCATATCTCCTAGTTGTTTGTCTGTGAAAATTATGGGGATGGAAAAGGAGATGAAATTTTCGAATAATGAATCTATCAAGGAGATTCCAACTTTACCTCAACTATTCAATTCCATTACCTGGGATTTTTGGGCTATGTAATCTGTATGCCTTTAGATACCGAATTATTTAGCGGATAATTTAGTAGATGCTAATACGTAGATTCCACGTCTTTTAACTAAAATTTGCTAATTGCTATTTCTCTGTAAATTTCCAAGAAAGGATGGAGTTGGGAAGCTCTGAATATCCTCAGGATTAATGTCATATCCAAACAAAATAAGAAATTAGCTGATGGTACACACAGAAGAAATTATTTTTAACGTCTATCTTTATCATCTATTGATCTTTTGTTTTATATATCTTCTTCATTGCACTTATAGCATGTAGCAAAATATTGTGATTCTTGAGAGCTTCAACATTTAAATATTTTTTCTGCTCAAGTTGTAAATGTGAATGTAATTGCATGTGTTCAATTAAATTTTAAGGTTTTCACTAAAGTTTTATTGGTGAAAATAAGTATTATCATATTTCATAAAATATAGTATCTTCAATGAAGGTTTATATGAGATAAGATTAACGATCGTTTGAGTCTAATATGACTAGGTAGATTTGCCTAAAGGTGAACTATTTAGTAACATACTTTATTTTACTCTTATTTTGGGATATCCTAATTGTGACCCATTAAGATTGACAGTAGTGCTATGTTACTTAAAATTTTTTTATTACCCTAAGGTGACTAGAGAATTTGTAGGTATCCTACTAGGGTAAGATAGACTATACGTGTCGGGAAGATTAAGATAACCCTAAATCCAAAGGATAGAAAGTGTATGTAATTGAACCGAACGTGATCAATTTAGTCATGAGCATGATTTTATCATCAACTGGGTGCACTCATAATTAGTCATTGTCCAAAGATAAGATTAAATTGTTGATTGTGGGCCCGTAGAGTAAGACATAAACCATGAACAAAATCCCACTCTGACTTGACCATCCTAACCCCGGATAGGCTCCTTACAGTAAATAATCAATGCATATATATTCACATAAGTTCATTATGTACAATGAAAATTAATTCAGCTTAGAATTTATTTTCGCTATAGTTATGAAACCCGCTCTAATCCAGAGACACCCTGACTGGAATAGAGACCCTGACAGAATCCAGAGTAGGAAGTATAATTGTCATGTCATTTTTTTAATTGAAGCTTGTTTATGTGCCCGCTGTGGTTTAATTCTGGTGCAACTACTCATGTTTTTCACTCGCTGCAAGGGTTCACAACATGACGAGCGACTAGGCCTAAGGAGCAGCTCTATTTGGGGACCGGAGAAAAAGTTCCAGTGGAGTTCGTAGGAACTTTTAAACTAGTTTTGGATTCTGGCCATGTTCTATATTTAGAAAAAAAATCTTTTATATGCCATCTTTGAGGCGTAATTTGATCTCTGTTTTCAGACTGCTTCCCTTTGGATATGATATCAATTTTAAGGATTTTGATTGTGGTGTGAATCTCCGTGGTGAACTTGTTGGTCCTGATTTACTGGTTGATGGTCTATTCAGATTGACATTTGATGCATCATATGAGTACTTTCTATCATATGTCAGTTCTTCTCATAACATTTTACTTACTTCCGCAAAATATTCTAAGATTTTCTTGCAGTTCTTTATGTTATGGCATTAACACCTTGGGCATATTTTCAAAGAGAATTACATTTCCTTGTGAAGAAAGGTTTCCTTGGTCCCTTAGATTTTTGTGATTTCTCCACCTGTGTTGATTATATTCGAGAAAACCTGATCAAATTGACAAAATTTGTGTCAAAAAGGAGTACAGATCTGCTTTAGCTTATCCATACTGATATTTGTGGACATTTTCTTAATCCTTCTGGGAAGGTCATAGATATTTCATTACATTCTTTGATCATTTCTCTCATTATATCTATGCTTTTCTCCTCCACCAGAAATCTGATTCCTTAGAAATTTTCAAGACCTTTCAATTAGAAGTTGAACAACAATTGAATTGAAAAATAGAATCTATAAGGTCTGATTGAGGGGGAGTATATTATGGTAAGATCGAATAGGATGATCAACACTCTGGATCTTTCTACAGTTTTCTGAGAGATCAGGACATTGTTGCTCAATGCACCACTCCTGGTTCACCTGAGCAAAATGGTGTGTGAACATCGTAATCTGACTTATCAAAATATGATTCGCTGCATGATGAGTCATATAAATATGCTAGAGAATTTCTGAGGAGAATGTCTTCACTACCCTATTTATATTCTGAATCATGTTCCTTCCAAGTCTGTTGCTGAAGTTCCCTATAAGATTTGGACATGAAAAAATCACAGTGTCAACCTTCTATATGTTTGGGGTTGTCTCAACCCAAGCATTACTAAGCCGGAGCCAAGGACTATCAGTTTGTTCATAGAATTTCCTAATAGATCTAAGGTTACAAATTTTACCGTCCATCCCGACCCATGGAGATTGTTGAATGTTCTCGTGCTCATTTTATAGAAGATGGGAGCATATTACATAGTGACATAGTGATCGAGGAAGTACTAGATTATGTTACTCCTTCTGTCACTCCAATGATGTTAGTATCTTTTTAACTCCTTCGAATACTAGCATTGATCAGAATTGAGGTCCAATGCCTGATGTTGATGAGGAATTGCATGTTGCTCCCCCTCCCACTGCTACACCACCAAGGAGATCTATAAGGGAAAGATGGTCATCCATTCTTGATGACTATGTTACCTATTCTGTGGAAGGTGGATTTACCAAATATTGTTGATCCAGTTAACTATAACCAAGCTATGAACAACATATTTGCAGTCTAGTGGCGTGAAGCATTGGAAGATGAGCTGAAATCTATGGCTTGAAATTCTGTGTGGGATTTAAAATCTCATGCCCAATAGAAAAGATCTTCTAATAAGGTTGGAGATAAATTTTTATTTTATTCCTTGATCTTCAGTTAGATTATGTTTTATCTTTTTGAATCTTCTGAATATACATCCAAATCCTTTATATCCTTTTGTATATTGATAGGGCTGCATTTTGACTTCTGAATTTGCCTTTATCTCCTTGATTCTTTAAGCTAACCAAATTGATTCTTCTAAATTTGATTTTAATTGTATTTATTTTTCTTTATCTTCAGTTAACCTAATAGATCTAATTAATTTAGAATTTAACTGTCTTTTATTTGGTCTTATCTACTCTCCTTTCATTAAGTCAAATCTACAAAATAAGACATTAAGATAAAAATTAGCAAGATTTATTATAAGATAGATGTAAGAATGTAATAAATATGTAATTAACGTGTACAATCAATTTCATGTTGGTATACATGAAATCCATTACACTTGAAATTGTTGTCTATACAAACTCAAACCTTGCAGGAGATAGAGATGACAAAAAATCCACTTCAGACTTGTTTTCATGACAGTACAAGGTGCAGACTCATAGAAAAGTGGGAAACAAGAGCAGACTGCCCCATCCAATATGAATGCAGAGTATATAGCATGTCATACAGTAGCTAAGCATGCTATTTGGCTTAAGCAATTCATCTCGGTGTAGAGGATAATGGATTCAATCTATTATCATTTTCTGTGACGATTAAGTGGCTATTAAGTATGTCCAAAATGATTACATCACCAATCACAATAAGCACATTGATCTCAAGTATCATTGTGTTATTAACTATATAGAGATTGAACATAATGACATATTATATAACTCTACACTGGAGATATTGCAGACCAACTCACCAAAAGACTTTCAGTGACCACCTTTCAGGGACATCGTGTAGGCATGAGGGTGCTAAAATCATTCTGATTATTGTTTTTTTTAGTAGGAGTTTTTATGTTAAATTTTCAGTTATGCTATTTCTGTTCTTAGTATATTCTATATTTTAGTTTTATGAGATTTTTCTCAGACAGTTATTATAATGGCATACAGTTATTATATGGTATTTTGTTTCAGTTGATATTATTAAATGTTATGCAATTGCACAAGTAAAAGTATAAAATACATTTAGAGAAGACTGTTAAGAATTCTAAAGATCGCTTGGGTTGGACGTAGTTAGGCTTCATGACCTTAAGCCTTCATTTCAATATAAACGATGATATTCTTATGACGATCATCTAACTATTGAGATGATATGTGTCTGGTAAGCACAAGCTGCGGGACACTTATGAAAATGTATTATATACACTACATGTACATTTACTATATACATACTAAACTTTACCAATAAAGTATTCTTTCAAAAACTATTAGAGTCATTAGCCTAAAAGTTCACGATACAACCTTGGCAAAAGCATAAACCTTAGCCGAAATTTGTCTTTGAACCGTGTTAGTCATCCTCTCAGTTGTAAAATGCTAGTAGTTTAACCTTGACTAATGATAAATTTCACGTGTGGATTTTTTTTTCAAAATCAAAGGATGGCTATCTGCTTTTAAAATAAAATTGTGATATGGGATATTAAGATTTTCAAAATAAATATTTTTTTCAAAAATTTCAGTCGAGTATGTCTCGAGTAGGAGATTGTAAGATATTTCCTGATTCGATCCATATTTATTTCCTATCCCATATTATGACAAACATGCAATTTAAGTTAGTCAACATATTAGATGTGTCTAATAGGTGTACTAAGTTATAAAGGTTAGGGCGATCTAGTACTACTCTTTTATTAGGGTTAGGGCCATTATGAGAAGACCACTAATCAAAAGATTATAAACAGAGAGAAAGTCTACCCATAGGTAGTTAGGTTAAGCAGAGAGAATTCTCTCCGTCTCATTCTCTATAGTGGCGATTCAGATTTGGGAACATATAACCATCTTTTGAAGAGGTTTGTTGTCTGAAACCCCATTTCAAGATCTATTATACATGATATTAATATATATGCATAGAGTCAATCGATTGTTTTATTAGCACTGAATCTAACAAACCATTCTTATAGTAGTTAATAGCAAATTCAGCTCTCTGAACCTTTGTTCATGGAGATTACCCAGCCATGTTTGTTAAATCAATTGAAGAAACTGAAACTATATATGTAATTGATGAGGGCTTTTGAATTTTGAACAAACTGAGAATTGTGTATATTATTGATGAGTGCAATGCCTGAATATATAGAGATTACATGTAACACCCTGTTCCCAGAATACGAACCCGAGTACGTGTCCTAATTTTTTGATCATATTTTTCTAATTTTTCTATGTATTCATTTTTTGTAATTATTTATATTATTATTTGGTATCAGATCTGGATTTTTGGATTCGGCTCAGCCTGAGTCTGAAGCCGGGACCCGATCTTAGTGTACTACTTATTTGATTTTTTTGATAGTAAAATTTGATCAATTTCAGCTTCTAATACTATTTTTCAATATTTTGAATTTTTCGTGATTTTCTAAAATTTTTCTAAATTATTCTGCAAAACTTCAAAATCGATATTAATTTGTACCGTTCAGATTTTTAATTTTCAAATGGAGTTGAATTTCTAAATTTTGCTTTCACATTGTTCCTCAAAATCATATCTTCTATTTTAACTCATTTTTTAAAGATTTTTCTGAATTAATCTAAATTTGACCATATTCAGTGTTGATTGGTATCACCGATCGATTTCAGGATTTTTAGTTTGCAAAAGAGATCGAATTTCTCGAATCTGACTTTATATTATTTTTTAGTATAATATTTTCTATTTATGAATTTTTTGAAAACTTTTCTGAACTAGTAAAATTTTGATTGAAAATAATATTATTATACTACAGTAGAACTCTTTTAAATTAATATTCTTGGGACCGACCCTTGAGTATTAATTTAGAGTGGTTATTGATTTGAAGGATTTTACCTTGTGAGTTATTATTTTATCTTAGAAAATGCGTCTGTTTAATGTTTAATGTTTCACGTCCTTTAAACTCCTCCAACGACTCTATAGCATTTAATCTTCTCAAAAATCTCGCTTTGGTTGGTAGGCTCCTTAAAATCTCTTTACAAATATATCTTATCATAAGTAAGGCTGTTGAAATGTTAAATTTAGTTAAAATCTTTTGCCTACATTAGGAAGATGATCACAATAACTTTTTGAGGATAATTCAAAAGATGAAGGATGAAATCAAAAATATAAAATATGGTTGCCTTGTGCAAACTAGCATCTTAAAGTACTTTTCTAGTTCTTGAATATTGTATGTAATAGATTTTTTATTTTTATGAAATTATTAATTTATGCGACAGTTGGGACCAAAATTTTACATTAGGTTTCAAAAAAATTATTAATTATTATGATAGAGGGGTTTATTAATTTTTTATACTGGCCCGAGTTGGGGCCGGAATTTTTTATTAATTTAAAGATGTTATTAATTTAGAGGAGATTAATTTATAGGGGTCCTACTGTATTGTTTTCTTTTCCTTTCTTTCTTTCTTTTTTTTTTCCTTTCTTTCCCTTACCTCCCACGTGGGTGACCTAATCCCATACCCATCAACAACACCCGCCAACAACATCCTTACCCCATCAACATTAGCACATCAGCCCATCACTTCTTATTTCTCTTTCCTCTTCTAATTCTCTTATCTTTTTCTCTCCCTTTTTCCTCTCCATTCTTTCTCTTTCTCCTTCTAGATGCAGACAACACCCTCCCCCTCTCCTCCGGCAACCTCTGGCTGATGACCATGCGGGCCGCGGCCTCCTCCAGCCAACCCCGACACCACACACCTCCACCCCTCTTTACTTCTCTGTCCCCACCTTCTTTCTCATTCACCATCATCTTTCTCCCCCTTCCACCTTCAACTCATCACCACCACCACTCCCACCCCCGGTAAGCTTCCCCAGCCAACCACCAAGCCCCCACCCTCGTCTTACTCCCTTCTCTTCCTTCTTCAATAACCAACACCACCACTCCATCTCCCTCCACCTCCATCATCACCATCAAAACCCCAACACCACCACTTCCTCTCCTCCTCCACCTGGCCCAGACCGTCGCCGGCTCCCTCTGTCGCACCAACACCCTCTGACTGCTCCCGGCGCCGCCCACGGCTGCGGCCAGCTATCCCTTTCCCCTCCCCTCTTTCTCTCTTTTCTCTTTCTATTTCTCTCTTCTCTCTTCCTTTTTTCTTCTCTTTTCTTTTTTCTTTTCTCTTTCTTTCCCTCTCTCTTGTTGTTCTACTCTAATTATCTTCTCTCTCTTTCCCACTCTCTTTTTCTTTCTGTGTTTTCTCTCTCTCACTCCTTTCTTTCCCTATCCCCTTGGTTCTGGATCTGATTCTCTCTCCCTAGCTCTCTCTATCTAAGTCTCTATTTCCTCCTATCTCTCCTTATTTCTTTCTCTCTCCTCTTTTCCTCTCTCTATCACATTCTCACTCTTTATGATGTGCTCGTGTGTAGTAAGAGTTCCCCAGAGTTTCCATTATGTTTCGGCTTTAGGCGAATACTCTTTTTCAGTATTTAGGCAAGTACTATATTTTACGTTGGGCGAGTGTTTTCTATTATTGTCATGTTTAGTGAATGCTATTTTGGTGTTTAATACATGATACATGTTATGCAACTTGTTACCTAATATACTGCTCGATACATGATTTGTGAGCACTTTTCTAATATTATACATGCTTTGTGAATACTTATTGGTTGTTATTGTGAGTACCGTTATTTCATGTTTGGCCTGTACTGTTTTTTATATGCAAGGGTTGTACCAACATTTGTGTAGGTACCTATTTAACCTCCAAATTTAATATAGCTCTGCCGAGAGGAGAGATTAGCGCTCAGTGTTTTACAGCTAGACTCGTTTGAGTGTAGCTTCCCGCGTGTGATAGCCAGACGTTCATATGTTGCTTCGCCGTGTGCGTTTACCTTCGCCGCAAGCATGGCTTCGTCACTTGCGTTAGTCGGGTGTTCATACGCTCCTTCGCGTGTACGTCTAACTTCACCGCAAGTGTGGTGATCGGTCACTGATATTGCATGTTTATTCCACATTCTTATATTTATTATATAATAAACTCTGCTGTTTGATTATCTTTTTGTCTAATTATGTGCAGGGCCTTTACTAAATGAAAGAGGAGAGAAAATGAGCCCAAAAGCCCACCGAAATTAAGATTATATAAAAATCAAGGATGAGGGCAAATGTTCAGCTGAAGATCAAAGCAAAATGGAGAGATAACAACAAATAAAAGCTGGTTAAATTCAGATTTTTAAGAATCCATTTCGGTTAACTGAAAATCAACAATGATATTGACAAATTCAGAGCCAAAACTACGAAACCAGTTGGATAAAAAGAGCCAACAACAAAACAGGAGTTTGCACCCCTGGTGCGGCCACCTGGCCAAGCCCAGCATTCTATTGAGATATGGGGGAGCGTTTTGCAAACGCTCCTCCTATCTTCAGACGCTCTCCCTTTTCTATTTTCCGCTATAAATACTTGCATATTCTAAGGCCAAAGTGAATGATTCAGCAGAGAGAATAGGCTAAGTTGTTCTTTAGTTTGTAACTTTGATTTTGTTTTCTTTTTAATGTATGTTTTTATTTTTATTCATATAACTGAGATGAGAGAAGAGTTTCATGAGAGAATGAGAGTGAAGCTTGTACTGAGGATGACACCGGTGTAAGTTGTTCTTTTTTCTTCCATTTTTTACTTTATTGAATCTGAGTTAAATTTTTATGTTCTTCTTCTATTACTCTTCTTCTCTTTGGCTTTGATGATAATCCAATTGATACTTATGGTGATGGATACCGTTTCTATTTTATTTTCTACTTGCATTTGAATTCATAGTTTAGTCAAGGAATGGGAAAGATCTTATATGGCATGCTTTGCTCGCCTTCAAGGTAAGGTAAGTCTTTGCAAAGGATCCAAGAAAAGTCATCAAAAGAAAGAGGTAAGTAAGAACTTTTAGGTTTCTTTTTTTCTTTTCTTTTAATTCATTAGTTCAGATCACTTCCAAACACAACTATCTTTTGTTTACTCTTTTTATTTCTTTGTATAAACTTTATTTTTCATTTTTGAAAATCACCAACTTCTCTTATCTTCCACTTTCTTCTTAACTTAACTATAAATTTATTTTCTTTTTTTTATAAGAACAAAGGAAGAACTTTTAACCATTTTAAGTGAACTTAAAAGAGACTTACAATGCGCTTTCATCGCAAGTCTCTCTTTGTGGATCATGACCCGCATATCCACTTGCTATCATAGTAGTATTGAGTACCTTACACTATCTATTCTATATTTCTAAATTTCTGTATTTTTGTGCACAGTTAGAACCTCAATCATATTTTGGCGCCGTTGTTGGGGAGGGACGGTAAGTAACTCTTTTTAATTTAATTTATTTGTTAACTTTCTTCTCTGTTTTGGTGTGCATGATTTGCTTTTAGAAAATTAGAAGTTACAGTGGATATATAAAAAGCTTTGGGACTCTGTTCTTGAAAACAGAGCCCCGAAGCTCTTTATTATTGCGGAAACGCGGCGATAGCCTGTTTGGCGTGACAGCAAGATTGAACTACTCAATTTTGTTTTTTGCAGGGTGGGTCAATTGGAAAAATATATATTCTGCAGTTCTTAGATTTTCTGTTTAACACTCTGTACACACTAATTTTATTTCAACAGTAACTTGATGTTTGTTAAATGCTAAAAATGGTTTACACTTTACATTTAAGCGTCTGTCTAATTTCGTTTATATTTTACATTAGTGTTGAAGAGTGTTGGAGCAAAGGTACGTGTGCATAGCTTGTAGTATAGGAACCCTTTTGAATTGTTTATATTGCTTAAGTATTGCTTTTCATATGCATGTACACGTTGCACTAAATTGAATTAAGGGCTTGTCCTATAACAAGATAAGGTGGGGAAGTCATTACCCTCCCTTACCCCACAAATAATCTCCTCACTCACTAACCTAAGCCTAACTTAAAACTGAGTAAACGTTGGCCCTAGGGACATCTCGAACTCAATAGGAGACTGAGCTAAGGAAAAGTTTATTAGAATTTGGCCCTTGCCAAATCGATGTCAAAGGTCAGGGATTGAAAGGCGAAACCTCGAAGGCTGGTGGTTTGGCTTAATTAAGCCCGTCACTTTTATCGTGGATACCTTCCACCAATCTTGCCCTGATCTGGCCGATTAACATGTGGTCAGATTCTGCAATATACTCCCCATGGACAGTCTAACCAGTTAGGAGTTTTCTAGGTCTAAGGTTTACCCTAACTTAGGCTAGATTTCTCTTTCTTTGTTTGTTTACTTGATTGGTTTTATTTTTTTGAAATCTTTGTGATATGGGGTTACAATTCTAATTATTCCAATGCGTATAATGATTCATACTTCACACCGATCTCTTTTGACTCTGATGTTATCAACCCGACATATCATAACTTTAACCAACTAAGTATGCCGGATTGGTCTTGTTCGAATCAATATATGCCCCAATCTCAATATTATAAGCAAGACAAGAACAATCATCATCATTCTTCACAGAATCAGTGGGAATACAACTCCCCTAAGTCATGTGGTCAAAAACCTTACCAACATCCAGCTTCATATACTCCTTTTTCCAAACAACCAACAGAAGGACCAACTGACATGGAAAAGAGGATGGAAGCCTTGGAAAAGCTCGAGCAGTGAATTCAAAATCTAAAAGACTTAAAATTCCATCAAAATTTTCAAATCCAAGATTCTTACTCCATTTCCCAAGTCCCACCACAAGAAGAACAAACTAACTTAGAAAAGAGTATGGAATCTATGATTCAATTCCAAAGCGATCCTTTCGATATAATAGAAGCAAGACTTAGTCGATTGGAAAACATGCGTAGAAATGAGAAAACTCTCTCTACCTAATTTTTGACTATTCCCGACACTTCTAGCCATATTAATGAAAATTAAGAATCATGGAATCTTGAAGACTACCAAGATTCAATTTCACCAAAAAATCTTGAACTTGACCAATATCAACCCCATTGACAAATTGGCAAGTTTTCATTTCAATAAAATTAAACTTGAACATGAATGTGATCCTGACCAACAACTTTCTGATTCAATTTCAATTTTGAATCTATGTTGAATCTGGTATCCTTACCCAAGTTGGACCCATTTCTCGAGCTAACATTGATTCATGTATCCATAGATTTAAAATTGAACCACCTCTTTCGGATAGTCACATTTTATTGATGGAAAAAAATGTAAAATTAAATTCTTTGATTTGGACTCAACTCTTGAACCAAAACTGACTCTCGAATCCAAAGTTGATTTTTTTCAAGTTAGTAATAGTTCTCGAACCTATCACTCTTGTGCCCAAGTCAACCATCCCATCAAGTCACATTCTTTTGTTACATATAGGTAAAGACCATAATGACTCCATGATGATTTCTCAAGATTGATCTTATGAAGGGGACAATTTTCATGATAGGATCTTTCATGATCCTATTCATATTGGGGATTGTAAATATGTAAATAGAAAAGATATCAATAAAGATGGGTTCCATGAACCATCCCATTATCTTGATTGGGTAGCAACATTTAGCCCAATCCGACCACCACCGGAACCATCACCTTAAGGTATATTTTCCTTTTCTTTCTTCTTTTTCGTGCATTTATGCATTCATTCATATATTGAGGATAATGCATGAGATAGGTGTGGGGGGAGGGTTCTAACGTAATATAGGTTTTCTATTTATTTAAAAAATTACATTTTTTTTGCTTTTAAATACTTTCTGAAAAGAGAAATAATATTTTGACCTATTTTTTGTTAGAAGTTAAGTTAATTTTAAGGAATAGAAGAATCATAATTAGGATTTCTTATATTTGATCAAAATAAGATTATTTGTTTGATTTCTAGGGTTAGAAAAAAATTGAAAAAGTAATTTAGTCTTAATTTTTAGTATGATGAAATATGCATACTTTATGCACTTACACACTTAGAGTTTAAAAATAAAGATTCTTATGCCTTATAAAAAAGAGAAAGAAAAAATTAGATATATAAAAAATCCTCTGATTAAGCTCGGTATTTGTGCCTCATAAAGCATAAGTATTCACGCCTAAAACCGGTCCATCTTATAAATAAAAATTCTTAGTTTTGTAGTCTTATTTTCTCGAGTCCTTAAGTCCTTGGGGTGTTTTCTCACCCAGTGTCCTAAGACCGTCTGGTTTGGGAATCACTGACTAAAACCTTGTTACATGGGCAGATTAGAAAGCCTAATAGAACTGAGGGATAATACCACTAAAAATATGAAAAATAAGGTATAACAGTTAAAGTTAAAGAATCTCGAGTCAAAATTTAACTGAAAGGTACATATGACTTAGGGTACGGCCGGACCACTCCTACTTCTTGGAGGCCTTTCCGATTGGCGAGGGCTTCTAGACGTTGTTCCAGTTTATTCATTCTTTTAGAATGAGTGCTCCTATTCTCTGAATTGCCTCCTTCTGCAAACGAAGACTTGGACGAGTCGGAGTTGGACTGTCCCTCCTCCTCGGTATGCACAGAAGACGAGCTCTCCCCTTCTTTCCGTTTGCCTTTAGACTTCTTAGAAGGAGTTTTGGATTTTGGCCTTCTCCCGCCCTCAAGCAATTGTGAAAGCATTTGCTTGAGGGTGTCGATAGATTCTTATTGGGCGCGAATCATATCGAGTTATTCCCTCTGGGCCTGATCTTGTTGTTCAAAGCACCTGGCCATCTCTTTAGGAGTGTTTTTCATATACGGGAAGACTTCCTTCTCTACAAAAGAGTTCAAGGCCTGTGATTTCGCAATGGCGGAGTGTGACTCACTTACTTTAATGCCCCATACTAGGGCACTGTAGTCAACTGGAGCTGTCGCACCAGTTCGAGTGCGAGTATGCCGGTACATTCCTTCTGGTTCCGTGTCAGAATCATCAGAGCTGACTATCGGTTGTTTCGCCTTACTTCTACTTGCCGTAGTGCTTGGACCCACCATATTCGCAGTAACTTTGGGATACTCCGTATCAGAGAAAGTTTTCTTTGTACGGGAATGATCGGGAGAAAATCGCGCACAAAAAATATATGTTTTGAAATCAAGATTTAAAGTGTATGTGCCTTGGCTTCCTCGATACTCTCGTTATAGCATAGAGGCTAAACGGGTCGAATCCACAGGGACGGGGAGCGATAGAAGCTTTACCGAAATTTTCATGTGTGTGTTAAAGTTTCTTCAATATTTTAAAGAATCAAAAGAATAGAAAACAAAGAATGAAAAGAGAAGCGTACGGTGAAACACGAAGAAGTGGGAACATAAAAAAGATGGTTTTTGTGATTTTTGATATATTTCTAAAACAAAGTAAAAAGAGAAAAGAAAACTCATGGATACTAACTACTAATGGCTCCATTAACTATGCTAACCTCTCTGTGATAGTTGCCTCACATGTATCCTTGGCCATCACTAGTCCTTGGTTCAAGAGCGTTTCAAAGCATTACCCATAAGATAACTCATCACATCTAAACTCATTAAACAAGTGCAAACTACACTTAACCATCAAAACTAAATAAGAGTAAGCATGGAGTAAAGTAATGTTAGCTTGTTAGAGAGTTAGGATGTTAGAGTGTTAGAATCCATCATCATGAGCCATCAATGGCTCTTGCAAGAGTAAGGCCAAGTAAAGGCTATTAAATTCATGTGCATTATCAAGTAAGAAGTTAGCAAGTTAGTGGTTAGCAATTAGTTTCCATGAGAGAAAATTAGCTAAACATATAAAAGGAGTTAGAGAGAATAAAACAAGGAGAGATAAAGAGAGCACCTTTCATAAATTGTCACCTTCCATTACAAGCACTCTTGTTTTCCACTCATGTACTACTCGCTTTCCTATTACAAGATCTACAGGACATCAAAAATACAAAGAAGGAAGAAGAAGAACAACTAACCTAAACTATCCTAAACTACAACATGGGGAAGATAACTATTCTCACTCTCTAGATATCTCCTCTAAAGGACCCCAAAGGGGGTATTTATAGACACCAGGAGAAAGGGGGCCAGGGGGACAAACCCTGGCCCAAAGCGCTGGCACGGTGCACGCAGCGCCGCCTGCTGCGCGCTGTCATGTCGTGCCCTTGTTGGTTGTATTGTCTGAATTTCTGATTTGAGGCCCCGGGTTTGACAGAATCACCTCCTAAGATCAATGGCTACTTTATAGGCCTTTAATCACATATCAAATGGTGATTTTGGATCTTATTCTTCATTTTCACACCATGGACCTAGAATCACAAAAGAAAGGTATTATTAGCAGAATTTAATATTAAATAAATGTGAAGATGTGGTATAAAATATGTAGTTTTAAAGACTAATCACACCCCCGCACTTATCTTTTTCTCGTCCTGAGCAAAACAAAAAATATTAAGGAAATTATTACACCACTTTCGCAGGTGACGCGATTGCACTGAGCATATGCAACAAGCCGTTAAACCTCTAGGTTTTCCTTAGAGGAGGAGTTTTATCTCTTGAGGGTTTTCAGCAGATTATACCCACAAAATGCATAAAGAAAGAAATCAAATATTAGTATTTTGAAAACGCATTTTTGAAATAGAGAAAAGTGCTAAAGTATTTTTGATAAAATTTAAGTGATTCAAAGTTATAGGTTAACCAGAAATTATTCTTCCTTAAACTAAGTCGAAATGTAAAATCTTATTATAAATTAAATGTAAAAATTTAAAATTGAATTGATTCTTTGATCTTTAATAAAACTCTTAGAAAATATGCACTTTGTGAACAATGAAGTTTTTTGGGATATTGACTCAAATTTTCATGTCATTGATTTGTGTATATTTATTTTTTTCTTTTTTTCCTTTCCTTAGTTTTCTTAAGCTTTCTTATTTACCCAGGTAGGGAGCCATTAGCCAGTGACTCCCAAACCAGATAGTTTTAGGGTACCAGATGAGAAAACATTCCTCGGACTTAAGGACTCGAGTAAACAAAGCCACAAAACTAAAGGAGATTATTTTATTTTTATCCACCGTTTTTGGTATGAATAATCATGCTTCCTGAGGCATAATTACCCAACTTCAATAAGTGATTTTATCATTATATATGTGTGTGTATGTGTGTGTGTGTGTGACATTTTCAGTCTTTATTTCAATCCCAAAAATTGTGTAAGTATGAAGTGCATAAATCTAAGGCAAAAAATTCACGATCAAATTATCTTTCCAATCTTACTTTCTTAAAATTTAAACAACATCTATTATTTTGACTTGGTTTAAAATTTCATAATTTTTGGTCTTCCTAATTCCTAAGATAATCTTAATTTTCTAAAAAATAAATTAAAACTATTTCCCTTATTTCAAAAAGTTTTGTAAAAAAGAAAGAAAAAGAGTTTCTATACAAAAGAAAATTTTAAAAATTTCCTAAAAAGAAGTGTAAAAGAAAGAAAATGTAAAACTAACTATGTTAGTAAACCCTCCCCCATACTTATCTCATGCATTGTTCTTATTGCATCGTGAGTGTGTATATACATGAAACAAATGGAGAGGGAAGGAAAATTACCTTATGGTGGTGGCTTCGGTGGTGGTCTGACTAGGCCAAGCGTTGCTACCCAACTAAGATATCGTGGATCCTGCAGAAACCCACCAGTGACCTTTCTAATACGACCTAGTAAAAGAATGATTGAGTGAATAGTCTTATTTAAAATTATTCCCATCTAATTTTCAATTTTCAAAAATAATTACTGAGTCATTTTATTCAACATCCTTATCCAATAATGAAGTGTGATTTTGAGAGATGATTGATTTGGACTCAAATGGAACAGGAATAAAAATCGATACTGACTCGAGAATTTGACTCAGATCAAGTCGAGATTCAAAAGGGGGAGTCGAAATTGGTTCAAAAATGAGGTTCAAACTAAAGAATTGATGTTCACACACTTTCCCTATCAATGAAGTGTGATCATAAGATATCGGTAATTCAATTTCACAGTGTACTAGTACATGATTCAATGTTGACTCCAGAATAGAAAAAAATCTGGTAAAGATACCAGAGTCATTATTGAATTAAAAAGTGAAATGGAATTATCAGCTTGAGGTTCATGATCACTTTCAAGCTCAAGTTCAATTTCGGGAAAAGGATAACTTGCCAAAATGTCAAGGTGGTTCTCAAAATTTTGGATAAGTTCAAATAGATGTAATGAAATTGAATCTTAATTTTCGTTCACAGAAGGAATGTGAATGGGTGAAATGGTCGATTCAAGTTCAGAATTATAAGAATCAAAATTGGCTCAAGAACATTACTTAGTTTAGGTAATACTATAGGAGTCGATATTGAATCAAAGGTTGTACTCGAATCGCTAAATTGAAGCTCAGGCTCACATTCATCTTCAAGTTCAATTTCAAGAAATGGATAACTCGCCAAACTATCAAGAGGTTGATGTTGGTCATGTTCAGGTTGGTATGATGAAATTGAAGCTGCATTTCCAAAATGACATGATTCGTGAGTCATATGAATATTTGGTGGATATGGGAAGTCAATCATATTTTGTATTATGCACTCGGTCTCTTGCACGAATTTCATAATTTTTTCCCACAATGATTTTTCTTTGAGTCATTCTGGAAAAGAACTACATGAATTTTGAAAATTTTGTGGACATGATGAGGCTACCATTTTTTCAAATTATTTTTGGGCCTCTATCACTTCTTCCAAACTCCTTTCCAATGATGATTTTTCTTCAATTGGTGGTTCAGAAAAATGAGTATATGAATCAAAATCGGGGAATGAATATTATGAAAATTGTGGACCATGTTGCGAAAATTTTGACTCAGGGTGGGTGAATCCCCATTGACTATGTGAAGAGTTGAAATTATTTTAAAAATTATAGTCATAGGATTAGGGATATGGGTCATATTGAGTCGGATAATCCCAACTCGGCATATATGGTTGGTTCATATTGTACATAGCCGGGTTGGAGTTATCCGAGTTAAATGAGATCGGGGTGAAATATGGATTCAATTAAGATTGAAAAGATTATTGTTGTTGAAATCGATATCACAATTTATAAAAAAGAAAAACAAACAAACAAAGAAAAAGAAAAAGAAAACAAGCCTATGTTAGGGTTGACTTAGACCTAGACGACTCCTAACTGGTTAGACTGTCCACAGGGAGTACATTATCAGAATCTGATCACGAGTTAATTGACCATGTAGGGGCAAGATCAGTGGGAGGTATCCGTGTCAGAGCAACGGGCCTAATTAAGCTAAACCACTGTTCTTCGAGGTTTCGTCTCTCAATCCCTAACCTTAGACACCGATTTGACAAAAGTTAACTTCTAACTACTTTCCCCTTAGGTCAATCTCTTAAATGAGTCCGAGATGTCCCTAGGGGCCAACGTCTAACAATTTTTATTTAGGTTTGGGTTGTGTGAGTGGGGAGGTAATTTTTTGGGCTAAGGGTAATGACTCCTTATGTTGTATTGGGGGTTTTGCCCTTAAGTTCAATTCATGCAAGTGTGCAATATAGATAAGAATGAACACACAAAGAGAGTAAATCACCTACGTGTTTGTCCTAACTATATGCTATGCAATATGTACACCTCCATCAAGATCACAACAACACAAGAATAAAATACAGTATATTAGAATTGAAATCGACACGTGCCTAGATGTAAATATCTAAATTGTTTTAAAACATCCAATTACTTTATTTTAGTTCTTAAATTTATTACAGTGCACAGGTAATATAAACAAAAAGTAGCAGCAGAATATAATAATATACAAGAATTTATCCAACCACACCAAAGCAAGATTGGACTTCTGCAATACTAAAAATTTGACCTGCACATAAAAAAAATAAAGAAGAAAAGTTAACAAAAACGTGAAATCAAACTGTTTTCATCCCCGGCAACGGTGTCAAAATTTGATCGGGGAAAAACTGCGCACAAAAAGTGTATGTTTTTTAATCAAGATTTAAAGTGTGTGTGCTTTGGCTTCCTCGATACTTCCGTTATAGCATAGAAGCTAAACGGGTCGAATCCATAGGGACGAAAAGCGATAGAAACTTTACCGGAATTTTCACGTGTGTGTTAAAGTTTCTTCAACGTTTTAAAGAAGAGACTTTCATGTTAGAGACGTTGGTCTTATGTTTCTGAGAAGAGACACGGACCTCGGTCGCTGAATGTTGCGTTTAGGAGGTGAGGCCTCGACAACACGAGCTTCTTGAGCTTCGCATTTTGGTCTCCAAACGCAGACTTTGTGCGCCTTGTGCAGCTCAGAAGGAACGCAGGCATGAGCCTTGCATTCTGCATCTGTTAGACAAATAATTATTCCAGCTTCTTGAGTCTGTTGTCGACGTGTGCGTTGCCTCTATTGACGTTCGACATTCCGGTTACATGGGACGGATTGTTGGGAACCCCTGGCAACCTGGAGCTGAGAAAGAGGACGGGCGTGGCCGGGTTGACCGTCAATAACGTTGGCCTCGCGGATCTCATGAGAGACGTTGATGTGGGCGTTACTGTGACACGACCAGCAATGATGCTCTCTACATAGGCCATGTTTGGAGAAGTCTCCAAAGGGACCCAAGAGCGGATCTCCGAAGAGACCTTGCGGTACTGCCATGCCCTTGGGCTTTTGGAGCTAGAAGAGAGGAACTCTTTATACTTTGACTGGTCGAATTTCACGACAAGCGATTCGACTATTCTTCCCATGAAGGTGACGTCACCTTGCGCCACAACTTGCACATCAGTAGAGAAAGTAGTTCCCAGCGGAGTCGCCATCTCTTGTTTCACGTCAGAAAATTAAAAGTATGGGTCATAAAATTTCCTTGAATCAATGAAAGATTACAACAGATCAACACTCTGATTACAAGAGAGAAGAGATATTCAAGCTCAAACTTTCTCTTTGTTTAATGATGGGTTCTTGATGTTGCAGTAGAAAGTGAGTCTTATTTTCCATTGACCGGGTGAACGTCACACTCTTCTGGGAATCTTCTCTTCAAACTATGCACAGAGTAGCACAACTTCTATCCAATGAAATCTCAAAGAGACTTGAGGAAACAACTTGTACTCAGCAAGTTGTTTAGAAGAGTTGAACTCTTTAGTATTCCTTAGCTGAAGATTCTGATCAAACTTCTCCAATTCCATCCTTTTCTTCTTTTTCTTTCCCAACTAATTCTATCCTCCCTCAAATAGCAAACTGAGCTATTTATAAGGGTTTCAGGGGTAAAACTGTCCCCTTAAAATCCTCCATAATAGGGGTTAACTCTCCTCATTACGTAGGCAATAATTAATCCAGTAATGCGGGCAGTTATAACCGAGATGCAGGGCTTCTCTGCAGTTGAAACGCTGGCTTCGAGCCTCACGTTTTGGCATTATAGTGCTGTTGGATGTCAACTTCGAACCCTGCCAGACGCGGGCTTCAAGCTTTGCGTCTTGGTATTGCAGTGACGCTAAGACGCGGGCTTCAAACTCTGACTCTCGGCCATTGAGACGCAGGTTTCGAGCTCTGTAGTGATGTTGAGACGCAGGCTTCGAGCTCTGCATCTTGGCCATTGCGCGAGTGGTTATGATTAGCCTTGCGTCTGAAATGTAGACTCTTCTTTCTGATGAATTGTCCTCAGTGATTTTTAAACAGTATACAATAAGTTTCAGAAATCAAACACAGACATGTACATGCTCTGTGCATGTTGATTCTTGACTAATAGGTGTTATTAGTCGACTAGGTTCTGGGCTAGTCGACTAGTACTGGGTGTAGTCGACTAGGCTCTGTAAACAGAGAGTTGGGTTCTCAGATTGTGTTACATTAGTCGATTAATATTTTCGTATAGTCGACTAAAGCTTGGTATTAGTCGGTCGACTAATATTTGACCCTAGTCGACTAATGCGGGATCTGAAAGTTTTCTTTCTGGGTTCTGTTTTTAATTCGGATTGGATTTGGCTTTCCTTCTTTATCTGAGACGGTGCTGATTAGATTGTTGAAATTTATGTTGGATTAGGATCATCTTAGGCGCCTATATAAACTTCTTGAGGGTGGTCTTTGGAAGAGATTTTCACCATTGAAAGTTGTAAGAGAGAGAGAGAGAGAGAGAGAGAGAGAGAGAGAGAGAGAGAGAGTTCTTGTAACTCTTGTATTTTCTTCTCTGTTTTCAATAAAGATTTCTCCACTCCTCCCCGTGGATGTAGGCACATTGTTGAATCACGTTAATATAGTGTTCTTTGGTTGTGTGGTGATTTAATCTCAATTGTTTGCTAATGGTAGATGTTCTACGCTTCTGCTTCCCCTGCCGAGTCTTTAACTCGGTATTTTCTATTGTTTGATCGGTGATAGATTACAACATGTTCTATTTTGTTTAATACAATAACCATTGACAAAACCCTCTCAAGCTCACCTCCTCTAGAAAGGCGGCACAAATTTGGAACAACAGAGAACCTGCAAATGTCACAATAGATAAGATTAGAAATTTTTTATCCAATTCTATACTAGTTTGTTTGAAGGTTTTAAGTCACTTTTTAATGTTTTTTAATTACAATTTCCATTTTATGGTGATATTGTCCCAAAATATATTTTGACTGGTAGTTAACTTCTTCTAGTTATCAATCCAAAATGACGTTCTGAGATCACAATTCACACCCAAGTAATAATACAAATATTTAAAAAAAAAAAAAACTCATCCAAGACACTGAAATGTGAAGGCCACCAGAGTTATTTTATGCCACAACTAGTTCTAAGTTTTAATTTACGTAAAGAATTTACATAAAAGAAGAAATAAAGAAAATCTAAACACCATACAGAGGAGAATATCTGCTATATTTGCCATATCAAACAAAATCTTGCCATCGCAAATTCACAGGAAAAAAAAAAAAAGATTAAAAACTTCTCAGTTACGTACTTCTTTTGTCTGTTCTTTCAAAACAAAACCAAAAACATGTAACCATCTAATTTAGAGCAATAATTCTGCCATAATATTAAAAGGGAAAAAAACTAACAAGTTTCAGACACAGATAGGTGAGCTCTTGCTTTGTACACACACTTGAGTCTGAACTTGAGTCTGAACTCTGAACTGAACTTCATCAAACCTGCAACTTCCTCCACTTTGCCTGTTTTTTCTCTTCTCCCTTCATCACAATAACTCCAATCTCAGAATGGCTTGGTTGCTCAATGGAGTAAGTCAAGTAGGAGCCTTGGAGAAAGCCAAGCAGAGGCTTCAGTATTTTCTTCGGTGCGTCGCCTCTAAATTTAGAAGGGAATTGAGAATGATCCAAGCAATCAGAAGAAGAGAGAGCAACACAGAGCTCTGTTTCTTTGAGCAGCCCCCATTTTGCTATAACAGAGTGCAAATTTTTCACGGAAGGCAGGATTGAGCTCCACATAGGCTGAGAGGTTTTGTTACAGAGAACACTTCTTCCAGTACAATTTTGGTGATTTTGGTGGGTTGTGAGTGAACAAGGACATGGGAATTTAGCCAGCTCTTTGCTTGTGAGAAACTTGAGAAGACTACTGGGAGGTCTGCTTCAGTTACAGAGATTTCAATGAGAGTTGGTTTTAGTTCTTGGAAACTCATCAGCTTGAGGACTTCACTCTCTGAGCAATTAACAAAAATGAAATTTGAACCAATTGTTGTTGTTTTGTTGTTTGGGGGTGTTTTCGCTTACCATTGAAACCCAAAAGCGGGAGAAGGGAGAAAGCGAGGTAGAAGCCCACCATTGCTGTTTGAAAGAGACTACAGCTCTTGCTTGATGAACTCAATTCAAACCGACCATTGAATTGAAATGGCAACTGTCATTCAATCCCCCCAATCTATAGTGGATAGATGAGATTTGACTTTTAGGTAGCAGACTCAACATGTTCTGCAATAGAGGTTGATTGGTCGAACCAATTGGATGCAGCAATCCGCTGGGTCAGGCTAACTAATGAAATTGAATTTGGTTTGAATCATAATGTTGGTGGTTGAACAAAAAACAGTACATAAGAAGATTATAATTGAGTTCAGACTCAACATGTTCCTCTTCTTTTTCAACATCCTGGTTGTAAAGATAGAATTGAGCCAATGTGTTGCAGATTTTCTGGTGGATTGATGTTTTCAGTAAGGCTGTGTTTAGTTTCTATCCAGCAAGTTACTATTAAGGCAAAGCTAATTATTGAAGGACAACATCCATAAACAGTTGTTGGGTATGAATTGTATGAATAAGGTCTATCGAGATGGGTCGAGTCTGAGCCGGGTGGAAATTAAGAGGATTTATTTACATGAAAAGGGTATGTTTTATTGGATTGAGTTTGGGTCTAGTTTAGTTTTTAAGGGACTTGTACCGGAACTGAAGCTTAATATGAGTCTGGGTCTTTGACCAATATCTGCCCTATTAACATTTCTGATTGCGTTCGGATCAGGTAAAACTTTGTCCACTTTCTTAATAAAAGATGAATGATGTTTTCATAATTTTATTTAATCTATTAATGCATTTATATCGTTTGTCCACTTTCTTATTATAAACTAGTTTTAATCTTGCTCAATTGCACAGAACATTATAAATGAAACTTCTTCACCCACTTCAGTATTAACTTACGTGCCAGCTCCGCGCCACATAGGCGCTGGACCCCTCCAGCTTGGCGGTTCTGGGAGCGTGTGGTTGAATTTTTTTTTTTTTTTTTTGTTCAAGGGGGGCACCTTCGGGGACCAAAATTAAAGCTAAAACTTGGCCCGGGGGTGACAATCTTGATCAAGAATAAAGCTAAAAATTGAGGCTCAAACTCAGTCCTGGGTGGCCAACCCTAGACCAAGAATGAAGCTTAAAACATTGAGCTTGAATCTTGGTCTGGGGGTGCCCCACCCCCCCCCCCCCCCCCCCCCCCCCCGCGTCAAAATAACACACCCATAATTGGTTCAGGTTTGGTACACCCAGACCACACTCGCAATTTCTTCAATGAGACTCGGGAATTCCTTCACTGAGACTTGGGTGTCTTCGTACGGGGTTGGTAATCCCGAACTTAACTTTTACTCGCGAGTCTTACATACAGAGTGAGTAGTCAACTATTTTTACTTTTGCCCCCCCCCCCCCCCCCCCCCCCCCCCCCCCCCAACTGAGAGGAAAACTTGTCCTAACCCGACCCTCTTTCCCTTCCCAGCTGCTTGTCGAACTCGCAGCTTGGCCTCGTGATTATTAACATATATTGCATATTTTATGTCACATTTTCATATTTATTTCTTTTAACTCTTCTATTTAATCGGTTTATTGTATAATAGTGTGCATGTTGTTAATAATGGAGAAAGAGAAGAAAAAGCTCAATACATCCTAGATAATTTGGATTCAAGGATAAGATTTTCTAACTCAAGATTAACGAGAATTTTCTGAAAATCATAGAGACCCAAATATTATCTTATCAGAAGATATGGATACAATTAAATAGATAGGATCTCGCGTTCGAAGATCTGGCCTAACGGCCAGATCTAAGCCGCGGAAACACGACTTTTTCGCGGCAGGATATGGCCGGTGGGCTAGCGATTTGACCTCATCCTCGACTGCGTTTTCTCCACTTCTCTCCTCCTATAAATACAACACCATGCAGAGCAGAAAAACGAGAGAAGAGAACTAGGCTCTGGAATTTTAAGGTTAGGATTTTGTTAATTAGTTGTTGATCAAGTTTAATTTTAACTTTATTTTTCTTTCTTTTGTTTTAGTTCAGTCCAGAAAGAGAGAGAGAGAGAGAGAGAGAGAGAGAGAGAGAGAGAGAGAAGAGAAGAGTTGTAATTGTAATTGAAGTGACATTAAGGAAGTTCATCTTTTGTAAATTCATCGTCTCGATCTTAACTGGTATGTTTATGTTATTTTTCTATTCTTACTCTTTTAGCTTGAGTTTTTACATGAGTAACTTAACGCATTTTCGAGGCTCACTAATCTCTCTCCTCTACTAAATCTTCTTCTTAATCGATTTATGGGGGAAAAACCCAATTGATTCATATGAATGCCTTAGTTCAAGGCTTGCATTCTGTGAGTGTTCTTGAAGGCGCATAAAGATGGGTATTGAATTTTAACTCTCGTCTTAAAAACATAATTTTTTGAAGTTGTTTTTATTTCATACTTGATTATCTTGATGGTTTAATATTCGATTTAAGAACGGTGTTTAAAAGAAGTTAACTTTTTCAAAATTCCTCTTATTTGCTTTGCTTGAATGCCTCTGATGATCAATTGTTAACTTTTGCCAATGATCTAGATAAGGCACTAAATTTTCAAGAGAAGAGTACGTAGTTGAGTAGTAAATTAGTGAGTCCGGATTTCTCCTCTTTCTAATAAAGACTCAATTTTCTACGCTCGAGTTTTTATTTGTTTCCTCAAAACCCTAATTCATTCCTTCTAAAAACTTTCTTTTATTTTCATTTTCACAATCTCAAAATCACTCTCTAACCAAACCGATTCTTTCATTCTTTCTTTTTATTTTAAAACGGAAAACATAACTTGTTTTTGAAACAAAAACACAAAAAACCTTGCAACGCATTCCTCCTCATGGACACGACCCGTTAGCTTTAGGTTACATGGTACATTTAATTCAATCACCACACACGGTTCTTCACTTTCATTTCTTTACTCCACTTGGTGTAATCGTAAGTACTCGGTGCGAACTTAACAAATATTTGGCGTCGTTGCCCAGAGAGAACGGTATTTTTTTGATTTAACAAGTTTGTTATCTGTTTCAGTATTCATAAAAAGATCAGAAAAAGATACTCACTGCAGAAGAACAATAGTTGTTCTGTGCTTTTGCTCTAGAAAGTAGAGCACAAGAGCCCCCATTTTTGTCGCATTTTCTCTGCTTTTGTCGTGCAAACGTGGCAAAGAATTGGACTACTGACCAATCTTTTTTGCAGGGCATAGAGAATTGCAAACAAAATATTCTTCTGTTGTTAGTTTCTTATTTTGAATTATTCTGATCACTGTTTTAAACTCAACAATAACCGATTGTTTGAATTGTTTAAAAAATGGTTAGACTTGCATCCTAGACATTTGTCTAACTTCATTTATTTTAATTACTGTTAAAGAGTATTGGAACCAAGGTAGATATGCATTGCATCTAACTTAGAAAATATTCTTGAGTGATATTTTATTGCTTTAAGTGTTACTTTGTTACTTGCACACTTCGCATCAAAACGAACTAAGGGCAAAACCCAACAAGATAAGGTGGGAGAGTCATTACTCTTTTTAGCCCACAAGCCATCTCCACTGCACTCACAACATAAGCTTAGTTAAAATCTGAATAGGCATTGGCCATAGAGACATCTCGGACTCATAGGTGATTGATCTCGGGAGAAAGTTTTAGAGTTTGACTCTAGTCAAATTGGTGTCAAAGGTTGGAGATTAAGAGGAAAGATCCTCAAAAATCAGTAGTTTGGCATAATTAAGATCTGTTACTTTGCACGGTTACCTCCCATTGAGTTTTGTTCCTACCTGTCCGATTAACTTGTGGTCATGCTACTACAATATACCTTTCTTGGATAATCAACTAGTTAGGAGTCATCTAGGTCTAAATCTATCTTCGAATAGACTTGATTGATTTTTCTTTTTCTTTGACTGATTGTTTGGTGATATTGTTTGTGGTATATTGTGCATGCAAGTGTGGTCGAGAGACCAAACTACATCTAGATTAACCATAATCATATCACCACCAAAATCAGATTCAGTTAAGACGCAGATATCATCTCTACAGGATAGATTCTATCCCATTAGAACATTCCTTCCATCCTGCATTTAGTTTCCTGAAGCCAGTGGCAATAATTTTAAGCTCAAGCCTCAAATATCAACATTCTGCCTAAGTTTCATGGTCTAAAGTCCGAGGATGCATATTTCTTCATAAGAAAATTTAAGAAAGTATGCCTTAAGATTAGAATACCACATCTCAGAGATGATGCTGTTAAGTTGTGTTACATTCCATTCTTCCTTAAGGATCTAGCTAAGAAATGAGTTTACAGTTTAGTGGTAAATTTTATCACATTGTGAGATGATTTCATCAAGATCTTCTTAAAGAATTTTTACACTATCCTCAAAATTGCCCTCAATAGGAAAAACATAATGCAATTTAAGTAAGACTCGAGTGAACATTTTTGGAGGTACTTTGAATATTTCAAAGATCTTCTTATCCAATGCCCTCCTCATTACGGTATAAAGAAATGGTGGAAGTGTCAAATTCTCTATAATGGTTTAGTCTATCAAATTCTATGAGGATACTTACAAGAGGAAAAAATCATAGGTGTGAATTATTTGAGGATTTAACAGAGAAGACCATCCAATGGGAACCCACTCCAGACAAATCTAGGAATAGTAACCCAATCTCTTTAAAAAGAGGTCTCCATTCTATCGAGTTATCAATCGCTGTCAAGGCTAAAATTGCTAACCTAATGAGAAGACTAGAAGCCCTAAAAATCCCAGCTCCAGTGAACCAAGTCAGCCCAACACAAAATTCCAACTCTGGGCTGCACATACTATCAAGTTATGAACCATGTGTTCGAAAAGTGCCCAGTACTCTTTGCTCAGTAAATGTTACCCAAGCATATGAATGTGGCCTTCTCAAGGCCCCACAACAACCCTTACTCGCAAACATACAATCTCTCCTAGGGAAATCACCCGAATTTCTCATGGAGTCAAAACTATCATGATCATCTTAGGTCCAATTTTCCAACCATTTCCAACCTCCCAACTATCAACAGAATTTTCCTAACCAAGTTCCACAATCTTCCTTCCAAAATCCTCCAGCTGAAAAGAAACTAACTGATTTGGAGAAGAGTAACGAAACTTTGATTGTCCCAAACATCCTTCATACAAAATACAGGACAACTGTTGAGCAACCACACTCAAGTCATATCTAGGTTAGAGGTTCAGATTAGTCAGCTAGCTAGTTCACTAAGTGAAATGCCCAAAGAGACTTTGCCTAGTCAGTTATTGACAAACTCTAAAAACTCTAGTCAGAGGTCCATTTGGCTCAAGACCAACAAATAAATCAGTGTAATGTGGTTTATACATTAAGGTTAGGGAAATAAGTTGACAATGAAGTGTCTATGCCACCAAATCCAATCGAGCATAATCTAGCACAATCCAACACAAGGATCCACTTCTTCTAGTTTCACTTCCTCAACTTTTGACAAGTCTGAAAAAGACAAGTCAGCCAGTCAGGTATAGAAGTTTATAGTCTCATTTTTAAATAGGCTTAAAACAATAATAAACAAGTTGCACAAATAGAGAAAATACTTGAGATGTTCAATCAAGTAAAGATTAATGTGCCCCTTCTTGATGCAATCCAACAAGTACCATTCGATGCCAAATTCCTTAAGAACATGTGTAGCAAGAAGAAAAATACTAATGTGCTCAAGAAAGTCTTCCTAGCCAGTAACATTAATGAGCTACTGTCTAGCCCGATCCCTATCAAGTACAAGAATTCAGGTTATCCAACCATTACTTCGCAATAGGACAAACTTGAAATCAGTGGTGCACTTCTGATTTGGGCGCAAGCATTAATTTGCTCTCCTTCTCAATATACCAACAACTTAGGTTGGGCGAGATTAGTGTGACTCAAGTTACCATCCAATTGGCTGACCGGTCGGTGAAAGTTCCCAAGGAGAAAATAACTGATATCCTTATCCGAGTTGGGGAGTTCATCTACCATGTAAATTTCATTGTTCTTGAAGCCTAACCAGTGTGAATCCTAGGTCTCAAACTCCCATCATCCTAGGGTGACTGTTCTTTACTACTGTCAATACAATCATCAATTATAGGAATAGATTCATGAGGTTAACCTTCGAAGACCTGACTAAAGAAGTCAATGTCTTCAACTTAGAAAACAACCCCGTGATATGGACAATCAAATATTTGAGGTGAACCTCATTGAAAATTTAAAAAGTGAGCACAGTGAGGAGATAAAGCTAAAAACAAATGTTGACACTCAAAAAAAGACAAGATTCCTAACTGGCCTGAACAACGTCTAACTTGTTGATATCTACAAAAGACAAGCGGCAGACAAGCTGACGATCAGTTCTTCACTCATCTCAAAGGGGGCGAATCAACAACTTGGACTCTACTGATCCAGTGAAGTAGACAGTAAAAATCAAGAAAAGCTCGTGAGAAGGCCCAAGCAGGTCCGGAGACACTAAGTTAGCTCAACACTTAGTCTTGCACGAGCTCACAAGATAAGTCTCACATGAGAAGCTGAAATTGCTTAGCATCACAGAGAGAGTTCCTTCGAACTTCGCTACAAGAGATGCTCAGTTAACTCTGCAGACAGTTAACTTCACCCGAAGCCCTATGCAGCTGCGCAAAAGGATAATTGGTAGTTTTGCCACAAAAGTATCCAGCTCTGCTGAAGAGCTTTCTTTTTAACTTTGCCAGACGTTTTCCCCAGCTCCGCTACGAGCTCGACGCAGTAACTCCGCTGCGGGTCTTTTATGGTCACCTTTGACCAATTAAGTCTCTAGATGAGATCAAATCTATTCAAGGTCAAGTTTAATCGAGATCAAATTTGAGATCAAATTTGACAGTTGTTTACCATAATCTCTTGACTCTCCTAAAACAAGTAAGAAGATCAGGGGAGATCTTTCAGTTAATTGAAAAGAATCAAAGCGGATCAGGAGATCAACATTACCTGTTATTCCTAACTTCACAAAAGCTGATTCTAGTCTCACAACAAGGCTACTTTCCAGATTTAAACAGATTACTCAATCTGTTTTCAGACTTTCAAGGGACAATTATACCCCTGCTCTCTCTATAAATAGCCCACCGAGGTATACGAAGACACACACACACAGACAGAGGCTGAAAAGAGGAGAAGAGGACTGAAGATAAATATCTACTCTCTTGCTTCTAAGAATTCAGAGAATTACTTCTCTAATCAGGGTGCAATACCCTAAAATCTTCCTCCCTCTCAAGGAATCTCCGAAACCAGGCGAGAAGGAATTCCAAAGCGGAGGCAGCTCGAGAAGTAACAAGAGGGCTCTACTGACCTTCTGTTCTCCGATTTCCCGAACCAAGAGAGAAGGGAATCCCATCAGGCGGCAGTCTGATTGTCTGATCGATCGCATCGTCAAAGGGATAGAGTGATCGCGCGCTGATCAGATTCCTACCGGCATACTTCCTCAGAAATCTCAGAGGAGATCTACTTGTAATCTTCTTCGTGCAAAGAATTATTTGTAATTTCGCTCCTTGACACTTTTTTCTGTAAGTTTTTCTCTTTGCAAAATCAATGAAAAACAAGATGGCGACTCCGCTGGGGAGAGCGAATTCTCTACTGTTGAGAATCAAGTGTCGCAATGCGACGAACAGACCTTTAGGTCTACTTCTGAATTCAAGGAAGCCGGTATGGCCAGAGCCCCTCTGGCTAAATCTTCGAAGTAAGTCTCTGTGGAGACAGATAAGGCTCCCTGCGAGCCTACCACGGTCCTCTGGCGTAACAAGAAAGCAAACCCACAATGCAAAAGTCAGAACTTGAGCCTGTTACCTTCGAAAACTAGTCGTTCACTTCGACCAAGGAAAATTCGAAGAGCTCTTCTCTGGGGGTGGTCCAATACTTCATGCACGAAAGCATAGAAAGGTCTCGATGGCCAAGGTTTGGGAGCAGAAACCGGAAGCAGAATCCTTCCAACTCCTCTCAGCCTCGTGTGTGGCTAGCCAGGTTCCCTGCGAACCTAAGTCTCCTTTTACAAAACAAATGTGGAGGGCAAAGCAGAAAGCTCTATGTGAAGCTTTAGGCATAGTTTACGCCACAGGTGCACTTCTCCCGCGAAGAAAAGGTACGACGCCTGTCTGCTTCGTTGAGACTATCAGCCGCGAAGTTACAACAGCGATCATACCTTCATCTAATTCTAGAGCAGTAACTCCTCGCGCCAGCTTAGTTCTTATGAGCGAAGCTACTGATGGTGTGACAAACACAGTACCTCAGGGTACACATGAAATTCCCAGCCGCCAGGCTAGGACTAGAGCACCTAGCGGTGCTAACCTCCTTTGCAGCAGGGTAGCGGATAAAGAGCCACAGCGTGCTCTGCTCCCCAGTTCCTCAAGCGCTAAGTTCGCCCTTCATAGCGGAGCTAAGGGATCGTCCCTAAGTGTTGACAACGGTGCTTATGCAGCTTCAGCACCCAAGGACATTCCCAAAGTTCTTAGCCGCCAAGTTAGAGCTAAAGCACTATTTAGTGCTAATTACCTCTGCGGTGATGAAAGGAATAGGGCATCGTCCTATGCGCAATCCAACATAGCCTCTGCGCTAAACCGCTTAAGCCCGGCTGGGTCTGACTTGTGAGAATTCTTGACAAACAAACGGAAGACGAAATCTTTTTGGACTTCTCCCTCCTGTTGTCAACAAGTGGGATGTCAGTTGGTGACAGTCCACTCAGTCCACTGCCGGCTGGGACTAATCCCCGCCACTCCTCCAGACCGACGATCAGTTTTTGATCGACTATCGGAACAAAATCCTTCTTGGGGGTTTCGAGTGGCAAATTCCTTGAATTTATTGTTACATCAAAAGGAATTCATCTTGACTCGGACAAAGTCAAAGCCATTCAGAATATGCATCCACCTAGGAATCTCAAAGAACTTAGAGACTTGCAAGGTAGACTGGCATATATCAGAAGATTCATCGCAAATCTCTCGGGCCGCTATCAACCGTTCACCCGACTCATGAAAAAGGGGTGTTTCTTTTGTATGGGATTAAGCTTGTCAAGAAGCTTACGAAGATATCAAAAGATATCTTATAAACCTCCAATCTTAGTAGCTCCCACATCAGGAAAACCGTTCCTGCTTTATGTGAAAGCTATGGACCATTCTCTCGGTACCCTGCTTGCTCAAAAAGACGACAATGGGCATGAACAAGCTATTTATTATCTGAGTAGGACTCTGATAAGGGCGGAATCTCGCTATAATCCTATTGAGAAGGAATGCTTAGCTCTTGTTTTTGCTATTCAGAAGACACGACATTATTTGGTTGACCAAACCATACATGTCATTTTCAGAGTGAACCCTTTGTGTCTTTTCATGACGAAACCAGGATCATTAAATTCAAGATTAGTTAAGTGGGCGCTTCTTTTGTCTTAGTACGACATGCTCTTTGTCCCACGAAGGCGGTTAAAGGCCAGGCACTCGCAGAGTTCTTGGCTGCTCATCCAGTCTCGGAAAACTCAAAACTTAATGAAGACATTCCAGATGAAATTTTTGAATCTAATATAACTTCAGAGGATGAAGTTTGGCAGATGTTCTTCGATGGAGCATCACGAATAAGCCCTAAAGGCAGGATCATTGTCGGGTGGGGGTTGTGTTTATCTCTCCACAAAATCATGTCCTTCCTAGAGCATTTTCTCTGACGGAATCATGCTCCAACAATGTGTCAGAATACAATACTCCACTTATTGGCCTTCAGCTCGCTCACAAAATGGGGGCATGCTACCTTGAAGCTTATGGCGATTCAAACTGATTATCAATCAGGTTAAAGGCGAATATAAGGTCCGTCACGAAGATTTGGTCCTTATTATCACGCAGTCATCGAAATGGCTAATCTGTTTAATGGCTTTTACATGGGCATGTATCTCAATCTCAGAATACTAAGACGGATGCTCTGGCTGCACTAGCAACAACGCTAGCCCTGCTAGTCGATACCAAGTATCACCTGACAGTCGCAACTCGACACCTTGTCTTCTCTAAACATATGTTGAGAACCAGAGAGGTCTATAATATCTTGATAGATCTTGAACCGAGAGATTGTCGATTTTCCCTATTGACTATGCTCTGCATGGTTTGCTACCGGACGACCCTAAAGAAGCGGCATCTATCAGGCGAAAGTCTCTCCACTTTTACTATGATCCGACTCTGAAGACACTTTACCATCGCTCGTATGACGGTATCCTCCTCCGTTGCCTTTCTAATTCAGAAGCACAAGAAGTGCTTAAAGAAGCGCACAGTGGCATATGCGGAGCTCATCAGCCAGGTCCAAAACTTAAAGATCGATTACACAGGCCTGGATATTATTGGCCAACCATGATAGCCGATGCTATCCAATATGCACGAAGGTGTAAAGCCTGCCAAATCCATGCAGACTTCATATATCAGACCTCGGAGTTGCTCCATCCAACTGTTACTTCATGGCTATTTGAAGCATGAGGAATCAATGTCGTAGGGCCAATCAGCCCTTCTTCGACAAAAGGACACCGATTTATCCTAGAGATAACCGATTACTTTTCAAAGTGGGCAGAAACTATACCACTGGTTGAAGTTAAAACTTCTAACGTGGTTAATTTGATCAAACACCATGTCATCCATCGATTTGGTGTCCCTAGGCGGATCATCCATGATAACGGTCCCTAATTCGTGAGTCAAGTGTTCCGCCGGTTTTGCGATAAGTATCGAATTCAGAATGTGGCTTCAACTGCTTATAATCCTGCCGCTAATAGCTTGGCGGAAGCATTCAACAAGACAATCATTAAGCTACTCAAAAAGTTCGTTTCCTCGAATAAGCGAGACTGGAATGAGAAGCTTAGTGAATGTCTTTGGGCCTACCAAACCACGGTTCGGACCCCCACAGACAATACGCCTTTTTCCCTTGTATACGGGTGCGAAGCAGTCATACCGTTAGAAATCCAGATGCCGTCATTGCGAGTCGCTTTAATGACTAAGATGACAACTATCGATTGCGTCTTCTAGAGCTCAAAGCCCTAAATGAGAAGCGGTTACAAGCTCAGCAACACATTGAGTTGTATCAAGCTCGGATCTCAAGAGCCTTCAATAAGAAGGTTAAGCAAAGAGTCTTCCAGAAAGGAGATTTGTTTTAGCCGTCAAACGACTGATGATCATGACGCACAAAACCAAAGGCAAATTTCAGCCTAAATGGGAAGGACCTTTGTAATAGAAACAGTCTATTCAAATGGGGCATATCGCCTTATGACTTCAGATGGTGATTTACTCATGATGCCGATTAACGGCAGGTTTTTAAAGAAGTATTATCCTTGATAGGATCCTTCTTATGATCAAGTTAACATTATACCTCTGATCAAGACCTTCAGATCTAAGATATGCAGAAGGAGCGCTCCTCTCTTTCTCTAACGAGATCATACAACCATAAACCAGTATAAAGCTGATTGTACACAGGTTGTCTCAAAGAAGAATCAAGATTACAAATACAGTAACCAAATAATCCAACACCTCTAACGGTTAAGGATAGAGGAAAATGTTAGCCTTTAAGCCCAACATAAGTCCTCGACAACTCATCATGATCAGGGGAATAGCATGGCTAGCCCGACTCAAACGGTAGTTGGTAAAGACGTACCAAATCCGTTGACAGCTGATGATTTGCTAAAAATCCTAAGGGACCTGTTCCCATTTGATTTCGCAGTTAAGGATAGATGAAAATGTTGGCCTTTAAGCCCAACATAAGTCCTCGACAACTCATCATGCTGAGGGAAATAGCATGGCTAGCCCGATTCAAACGGTAGTTAGTAAAGACATATCAAACTCGTTGACGGCTGAGGATTTGCTAAAATCCTAAGGGACCTGTTCCCATTTGATTCCCTCTCTAAAATCACTTAGCAATTCCCATCCATGAAATGGTAAGACCACATATAAAGGTATTCATCTCCTTTGTAAGATGGTGAGTCTAACCTATCATGTTAACACTAAACCTCTGGTAGCAATACTATAATCTACTCCCCAATGGATAAAACCAATATCCCCAGTGAATAAACCCCACTTGTCATTCTCTTCAGCTGGACGACAGGTCCACTCAAATTACTGTTACGTTCAAGTGCCTCTAACAGTAAATGAATCCTTGTCAAGTTAACATCACACCTCTGACAAATTGCTTTACAAATCCCTACGTTAACGATCACCTCTGACATGTAATCTCTTATGGAATTCATTTTCTAACTCCCTGACGAGTTTCTGATAATCAGTCCTCAGTAGACTTTTTTGGTTGTCACGTTAACAATATACCTCAGACAATTTCTTCCAAATAATATTCGAAGGAGATATCAATTTCCCCATGGAGTTAATGATTAAGTCTTCTTTCCCCCAGTAGGGACTATTTCTTTGTCATCATGTCCAGTTCGTCACCTCTGAATGACAAAATTTTGAGCTTGTTGGCTTTTCAATCGGTTACGTCCCTGCGACCTCTGAACCACAGATAGCCAAGTCTCATCTTTCAGTCCCCTAGTAGGGACTATTTCTTTGTCATCATGTCCAGTTCTTCACCTCTGAATGACAAAATTTTGAGCTTGGTGGCTTCTCAATCGGTTACGTCATCGCGACCTCTGAACCGACAGATAGCCAAGTCTCATCTTTCAGTCCAGTAGGGACTATTTCTTTGTCATCATGTCCAGTTCGTCACCTCTAAATGATAAATTTTGAGCTTGGTGGCTTTTCAATCGGTTACGTCATCGCGACCTCTGAACCGACAGATAGGCAAGTCTCATCTTTCAGTCCAGTAGGGACTATTTCTTTGTCATCATATGACAAAACTTTGATCTTGGTGGATTCTCAATCGGTTACGTCCCTGCGACCTCTGAACAGACAGATAGCCAAGTCTCACCTTCCAGTCCAGTAGGGACTATTTCTTTGTCATCATGTCCAGTTCGTCACCTCTAAATGACAAAACTTTGAGCTTGGTGGCTTCTTAATCGGTTACGTCATCGCGACCTCTGAACCGACAGATAGCCAAGTCTCACCTTCCAGTCCAGTAGGGACTATTTCTTTGTCATCATGTCCAGTTCGTCACCTCTGAATGACAAAACTTTGAGCTTGGTGGCTTCTCAATCGGTTACGTCATCGCGACCTCTGAACCGACAGATAGCCAAGTTTCATCTTTCAGTCCAGTAGGGACTATTTTTTTGTCATCATGTTCAGTTCGTCACCTCTGAATGACAAAATTTTGAGCTTGGTGGCTTCTCAATCGGTACGTCATCGCGACCTCTGAACTGACAGATAGCTAAATCTTATCTTTCAGTCCAGTAGGGACTATTTCTTTGTCATCATATGACAAAATTTTGAGCTTGGTGGCTGCTCAATCGGTTATGTCATTGCGACCTCTGAACCGACAGATAGCCAAGTCTCATCTTTTAGTCCAGTAAGGACTATTTTCTCAAATGTGTGACTAACTCTATCAGCTTATCACCACTGATTGGATTAGTTATATCATTATTCCGCTTCCTTTTGAGGATTACAATACAACTTGAAAGCAAGAATTGAAACTTCAGAAGATAAAACAAGTTGGAAATGCAACAGGGGAGTAGATAAAATCACTTTTATTGATTCCAAAAGAGGGATACAAGGATGCTCAGATTACAAGCTACGAGGGTGCTTCGTAGGATTTGATCCGTTCTTCAAAAGTGGCCAGCCTATTCTTCCTCTCCTCAGCAGCCCTGATAAGTACCTACGACCTCAACTCGGCCTCATTAAAGCTCACTGTTTGGGCCAGGTGATCCTCAATTTCAACCAAAGTTGCCCTCTGTGCTAGCTCCTACCGCAAGACTTCATCATTTTGGGCCTTAAGCTGCTCTAGCCGAGCAATCTCTTCAAGACGCACTGGTTCAGCCTTGGACAAAAGAAGATTAGCCTTCCTGATCATTTGCTTGGCCTTTTCAATCTTATCCTCGGCGTCAAGAAAGACGCTAGTAGAAGCATCTATGGCATCCCCGAGTTCTACTCTCCTCATCTCCAAGGATTTCAAGTCGGAAGAAATTACCTTAGCTGCTTCTTGAGCGGCGAGATGGGCTTTACGCATTTGAGCAGTAAGGTGCGCAAGCTGTTCATTACCTAAAGGCTCCAGATATGAATGGCTAAGACGGTGCCATTCGTTTACATCTCTCGCAAGGCTGTCCACCAGAAGCTCCAACGCGAAGGCCTGGTCGTTCCCTCCAAAGTCTCGAATACTGTCAATACTTTAGGAGACGACCACCTTTAGAGCAGAGAATAAGGTAGTCGAGCCCTTCAAGACCAAAGCAACGCACTGCTTCAAATCCTTATAAAAGCTGTCGACTAGCTCAGCCACAAATTCATTCTCGGCCTCAACTACTCCCGGTGAACGAGCAGCCTCTGAAGACAAAGCTTCCACCGGTTTCACTGACATAACTGTGAAAGGAATAGTAAAAGCACTGGCTGGAGCAACATGAGGGATCGCCGGTGATCTCGGAGAGTCCTCATTGAAACTAGTACACTAGCCACAACCGAAGTAGGGCTAGTGACTATTTTTGGGAGAGCTGGCTCAACCACTAGTGTCGGAGAAGTAGGACTGGTAATCACCTTCAGCTCCACACTTGGCAAGATAGGCGGCACTGACAAAACCAATGGCACCTCACTTACCGATATAGTTGGAAGTGAGGTTGGTTTCGTGACTACTGTTCCCTCAACCCCCCTTCCTCTGGCCGGTTCGGGCTGATAGGAAGGTAAGCCGTGATACAAGGCATCCGACTCAGCAGCATCCGCCGCGGTCGAAGTACTTACTTTACCTCTGATTCCCTCAGAAAGATTGGCTGGCTCCCTCGAAGTCAATGCACCCAGAGGCAGAATACCTGTAACGAGATTTTGTTTAAGTAAGACGTAATGAATATCACGAGAAAAATTACTCACGAAAGAGCAGAATGTTACCAAAAGATGATATTGCCTCGACTGCCTTGGCCGCAGTCTCTCTTTGAAGTCTCTCGACAACGATTTCAGTCCTCTTAGGCTCCATGGGAAAATTTTTAATAGAATCAACACGGACGGCCGACCCACCTCCACTCACCGAACCCTCGGTGGTCCATCCTATAGAGCTGGAGGCCATGGGGCTTCCTTTTGAGGTCCCAGCACCTGAAGGACCTACATCGGCCGCATCACCTCCAGATTCTTCCGAGACGGCAAAATAGCTAGCCTCATCGCCTTCTATAAGTGAACAGGGGATCATAATGCTCCCTCTGTTCTCCTGCGACCTCGGCTCTCGGGTCTCTCGCCGCCTCAGTTCCTAAATCATAAAGTAAGCAATGAGCTATCTAAAATATATAAGAGTGTATTGTAAGAACGGAGCTGACTTACTAGGGTCCGGAACAGTTTTACCAGCGGTCTGCCTAGGAGCCGACAACTTAATGACTAATGAAGCAGGAGGAGGAGGAGGAGGCACTGCAAATGATTCGCCCTCTGCAATAACAATAGGAGCGTAGCGACAGGCTTCTTCACTACCCTCTTCCTACAAGATCCACCTTCCCGCTTTCGCTTGAAGTAGACGTCAGGATCTTCTTCCTCCACTTCTTCCACATCAACATGTTCCACGGGGGCTGTACCTACCCCACCAGAAGTAACTGCTGGAGCCTCAGCACCTGTATCCGCTTCAAAGCGAGGACTTCCTGCATCCGAGGCCTCGCTATCATCAATAGCAATGAATTCCCCGAGGCCTGAACGCGGACTCTCTTACCCTCGCTCTTCTCAGTGACCTTCCGCTTCAGCCGCTGAGAGATCAACTTCACACCAAAGGAATTAATAGAAAACCCAGTTGGTGTAGAATTTAAAGTTCTGTACCACTGGCAGAACCCCAAAGTTGTTTGAAGGTTCAGAGTTCTTAGCGACATGTACAGTCGCGCCTCAGTACAGCCAGCAATATAAAACCGCCAGGCACGAGCTCCATCGATAAGGCTCCCTATGAAGGCCAAGCTGCTGTTCAAGTTGCCTACATACAGTTGGTCATATCCAAGCTGACAAGCAAACCGACTCGGAACATAGGGCTCCAGGTAACAGGTGTCCCCGCTTCTATACAACAAGTGGGATGGCCGGATGCTAACCAGTCATTCGAAGACTCTCCGACTCAACGACGTCTGCCTTTTCCCTACATCCTTGAATTCTTCACCATACCCTGCATCGCGAATGTAGGAAAAGTACCGAAAAAGGCTGTAGACGTCATGATGGCACATCAGTTTGCGGACCGCAACCACATAAATTCGTGACCACGAACACCCCTCGAATAGATGGAGAAGCACCATTCGAATATGTTCTGGGGCTCCTCACCGGCTTGGATGATGAGGGGCAGTGAAGGGCGAACCATGCCATCAAATAAGTATATGGCAAACCAATTTTAGGGTTTGGTCCGTCACGAGGCAAGATAGCCCCATTTCCCCGCTTCGTTGTTGGTGGCCTACAGAAAACCTCCGTCAATGCACGAAGGCCTCTTTGAATACAACGCACCATTGCTGGAAGAAGTCTGAGAGAAAAACCGTGGACTAAACGAACAGTCGGCAATAAGACCGTCGGATGAATGACGTCGCTAGACGGAGATGGCACCACGAATCTCTTCAGCCAAACCGTTAAAAAGCCAACTAGAAGTGCCTTTCGGGACATCGGTCGACGAGCCTGATGGTGAAAACTCCGAAGAAAATCACCTTTCTCATATGATCCGTCATCTTCTTCCAAACTCAAATCCCCTTGAGAGTGCTCTTGCATCCTGCGAAAGATGTCTTCATTTGCAACTCCACAGTGAGCTGCTTCGGGAGTACCTTTCAGGTCAGGGAACAAATAATTTTCCCAGCTCTTCAAACTGCATGAAGCTCCCTTATGGCTCCCATGCATGCTTGAGCAAATGTAAAGGTGGTACATCAACTCCCGATAAGTCTCAAACAAGGCGGGCTCCTGCTTCTCCAAAGTTCTAATTCCGCCTCGCGCGAGAAATATTCTTCATATGAGAGAGACCCCAAAGACAGAGCAGAGACTTCCTACATCTCGTGCAAAGCCATGCCCTTTGCCAACAGGGGTGAAGAAGGTCTCTGTAGCCGGGCTGTACAACTTAAAGATGGCATAGAAGTTCGCTACACTCATCTGAATGCCGTAACATGTCGCCCTGACGGCCTCGTAAAGTCCCAGTCTCTCCAAATCTTCTTCAAAATGGGCAAGGACATATAAAGTCAAGTCCCTCCACCATGCCTTGGGACGATGTATCCACCCAGGGGTCCTGAAATCAGTGGCTGGATAATTACCATGAACCTTAAAGAACTGATTTCCAAAAGTCTGAGCCACCGCGGGATTTTCTCCACTGGGATGTCCGGATGTACGTTCCCAGGGTGGGGATCCAATATGCAGCGAGGAGGACCCGCTCTTGTGTAACCCGGGGACAAAGCTATCAACTTCCCCCGTGAACGGAATCGGTAGGCCGCGTCACTTGCCACTGCATCTTTCGAGCCCTCGTCACACATTGAAAGAAGGATAAGGGAAAGTGGCGCTTGCAAGATAGAAGATAATACTTCTCACCATCCAGTTTAAAAATCCACTGCCCCTCTCCGCTAGCAGCTGGTGATCATTGTCTGGCGCTGCATCTCCAAACATGAAGCTGGACTTTCGATAGATTCTTCGGTCGAAATCTTCAAGGGGAGCAGTAGTTAAGATGGTCCTCATGGTGCGCTGATCCCCAGCATGAATAAGTGCATCCCGACCAGGAGCGCTCCGCTCGCTGAATAATGAAGCCTGCCCTTGGAACTGTAGGCTAACATTGCCATCCAGCCCCCTGGCTGTTCCAAAGAGACTGTTCAGAGGACCAGGAGTATAATAAACTACAAAAACAAGAAGAAACTATGATTAGTTCGTCGGTTGAAGGAAAGCTAAATAAGAATATAATTTTTGTTAAGGCATAGCTTCGCTCTCCAAATAAAGCTGGCCTAACGCTAGCTTCACCCCGAAGCTCAGCTTCGCAGCAGCAGCTTAACTCCACACTCCACATGAAGGCAGGATGCAGAAAAATATCCAAGTATCAGCTTCGCTCTGGAAGCTTGACCTCAGATAACAGAATGCGAAGAAGCCCTCAAGGGCTAACTTCGTCAGAAAGGTACTGTTGCCTAAAAATTATTTTAAGGGCATTAAGGTCCTTTTCATCTACGCTCTAAGGGTTAGCTTCGCATCCTATTATTCGACAGGATGTGAACCGCCTAAGGGTTAGCTTCGCATAGAAGCTTGAAGAAGAAACCCCTTTGGTTCTTAAATTCCCTATCAAGAAATCAAGGGAAATTCAGGGAATTGAACTCCCTAAGATCACGGGATCGTGATTGATCGCTCTGGATTCATCGAAAGATAGCCAGAAATTGGCTTTAAAAGAGAGATGAAATCTCTGAACAAAGGGAAAGATCCCTACCTGCGATAAGTCGGTCGATAATCGGAGGAGGAGAAGGACCCTCCGTCGTAGAGGTTGCTACCTCTTTCCTGCCCGTCTTTTGGGAGCCATTAGAGAACTGAAGAAGTCCCTGAATTTCCAAATGAAGGAGAAAGAAGAAGAAGAGATTCGGAGTTCTCTGAAAATTCAAGAGAAGTCGTTCCTTCTCTTTCAGTCCGATCGAACTTTATAGGCAGATCATTGAGTAAACTTTGCATCCTCGAAAAGTGCGCAGGCAGTCGTTTCGAATAATTTAAAACGGCGCCTAAGCGCCTTCCCGAGAAGCATTCTCAGCCTCGCTAAGGGCTAACTCGGCCATGTTCAGCGTCGACCTCATGCGATGTTTGAGTAACTTCGCTGAAAGATGAACCTTAGCTTCGCTGAGAGCTCGGCTCTAACTTTGTAGAAATTCATGCTAGCTTCGCTGGAAGTTCGTTCCTGATTTAGTTAGAATTCTGTCTTTAACTTCGCATGAAGTTTAGCCCCGCCGATCCATTCCAATTGCCTTCAAAATTCAAAAGGAGGAGGGAAAACATAGCATATAAGCAAAAAATGAACATTTTTATTGATTCAAAAGGGAAGATACATTGACGCTACATCAAGGTGGTCTTTCGTACAACCGAATCATTGCTCCAAAGGAATACAAGCAGTCCTATCTACTTCCAAGGTGACAAGCCAAACCAACTGGACACGAAAGGCCTTCCTCATGTATAAGGCCGTAATCCTTCGCATAATGGTAGATTTTGCCAGCTGGATCTTCTTCGATGAAATTGGCAAAGGACCGGTTGTCACCAGAAAACTGGATCTTCTTTGATGAAAATTGGCAAAGGAAGGATCTGAGACCTTACAGGTGACGTCCGCCTTTCCGAAGTGGATCATCTCGGATAAGCGACTACCAGCCCCTTCCCGAAGTAGATCATCTCGGATAAGCAACTGCCAACCTCTTCTTGGAACACGCATCAATTGCTCCAGTATGTTTCTCCTACTTAGGATTAAAGTTTCAGCTAGAAGATCAAGAGGCAAGTCTCTGGTCTCTTTCATCAAGACAAAAGACTGGCAGGCACAGTTCACTGCAATGCAAACTGGAAACAGGTTAGCATTAAATCAAAGAGAAACTGCAAAGATGAAATGCTAAGTCAAATTTTTTGGGCGAAGCAATCCAGTGGTGCTTTAATTAAGCAGAGGATAGCCTCACTTGCACAGTTATGATTGGCTAGCTCAGCAAAAGCTAAGTCTTAGCTCCGCTTAAGACAGTTAGGTTGAAGAAGTCTCAAAAAGGACCAAGTTCTAGCCTCGCCTATATGGTTAAGCTAGACTGGTCCAGAGGGACGCAGTCTTAGCCCCACCTATATGGCAAGACTGGCTCGACCTTAAAGAGAGTCCCAATTCTTGCCTATGTGGCGGATTTAACAGGCAGATTCAACAGATCAAGATAGGAACTCTGCATGAAAAAGTTTTTTCCTGATCAAGCGAGAAATGTTAGCTTCGTCAAGAAGCTGAAAAAATAGGGCTGAAACCCTTTTCTGAAAGTCAGTCAAATGCAGAAACCAAAGGAATTCAACCCCTGTAATAGCTGATGAAGCTAAGAAAATTAAGGGAGATAAACTCCCTAAGGTCACTAGTTCATTGATAAAGTCTCTAGATGACCGAGACTCATCAGTTCTTGGCCAGTTAGTGACTAGAGTGGGCGCCCCCACTATTTCAGAAATCTGAGTCTCTTTCTCTGGACAACCAGGAGATTTCATGAACATACTGTTTCCCTGAAGAGGGACTTCAAGTGTCCTACTTATATGCCTCATGATTTGACCACAACGCCGCTACTTCAAGCTTGGAAGCGCGAGCGAATTTAAGGCATTCAAGTGCTAGGCCTTGAGAAAGGGAATACTCCCTCGTTAATGCAAGAGAGGTTATTCTAACCTCAAAAAAGGAGCAGTCCTTCTCGTAACTAGCTGAAAAGCAGTTAGCCTCAGGAAAGGAATGTCGTTCCAAAATCGATTTGGAGCGAAGCTACTCCGGGAGGCTCGAACGCGAAGCTACCCAGATGCGAAGCTACCCAGAATCACAAATCTACACGATTCCTCGGCAAACTCATTCTGACCTGGAAGTAGAATTGAAATCGGAGCTAAACTCAACCACTATGGCGACGTTTGCATTTTCACATACCATCAATCAAAGCAGTTCAAAGTATTGGAGTCTGAACCAGTCCATTACAGACTTACGAAAACTTTGAAGGGGGTCTTGTTGACTCTCTAAAAAAGATAAGATTCCTAACTGGCCTGAACACGTCTAACTTGTTGACATCTACAAAAGACAAGCTGTAACGCCCCGATCCCACGGATACGGAGACGTCACTGCGACGTATATACGTAGGTCAGAAAATGCCCCACGCATATACGCTAAGCAATAAGTACAACAAGAATCAGAGTACACGACAAAGCGTGATATCCATACATATGCCAACTTAAAGTACAACTACAAAGCTATCACAGGATATGATAAAATATTACACATTACATGTATCTTTTATCAACCAAGTTCAAAAGCAAAAGATACAAATAAACACAAATGCTCACGAGTAGGATGAAGATCCCGTGAGTCAAAAAGAGAGATCTGGCACAAGGACTGGAGCTAATCGGCCTGCTCACTAAAGAAAGCTCGATCTTCTGTGGATGGCTCCACTTCGATCCAAGCTTCAGAACCTGAACATACAAATCCAAGGGAGTCAGGACCTCCCAACAATGAACAGGCTACAGCCAAATGGCTAGGAGAACAAGAATATGAGAGTTAGAATAGTATAATGAATACCAATCAACAAGTAATGGAAGCATAAAGAGTAAAAGTCAGAATACAATAAATCCACAGTTAGAGTCTATTATTATTATTACTTGTCTCACTGTGATATCTAGCTATGTGACCCAGCGTCCCAGCGCACATAGATCCATATCCTAGTAAAGCAAGTTGTTTATTGGAAACCAGCGTTGTATCGACGAACTATGTTTACAGTGGATCCCGTACATGCCCGGGATAACGGTCCAGGATTGTTCCGTTGCTTGGTGACGGAAGCCAGCCGCTAGGCTAACAGAGGGACTTATGTATGCCCTTTATCATGATAGTATTCAGGAAGAGGGAGCAAGCACTCCCCTCGGTCCCCTGGTGGCCCACAGGTCAGAACGGAACATGAGTTGCACAACATTCCTAAAACCACTGTAAACACGAACACATATCGATATCCGTATGTTTTCCCCCGACCAAATATAAGTTGGTCCATTTTATACAAAAGTCAAGTGTATCATGCTTGGTTCAAGTGATGGCATGATAAGTGGTGATATCCATTTATAAACAAGTTATGGAATGAGACTACACAATGATAAGTCATGAAGTGGAAAATATATAATAACAAGTCATGGTGTAATATGAAGTAAGATCCATCAAGTAACATGTCATGAGGTATCAGTCATGAAGCACAAGTAACAATATACATAGCACATGAACCAATGATAAGATCCAAATTTAGAAAAGAAATCAACTAAGACAAACAGTCAGAATTAGTCGACTAGGTGGAATGGTTAGTCGACTAATAGGGGTCTTAAGTCGACTAACAGTTAGGATTAGTCGACTAAAACTGGGTTCCAGAGAGTTGGATTCTGGTTTCAGGAAAAGTTAGTCGACTAGGTGGAAAGGTTAGTCGACTAACAATGATTATGAGTCGACCAACAGATACTTAAGTCGACTAAGTCTGTGATACAGAGAGTTGAGTTTCTGATTTCAGGAAAAGTTAGTCGACTAGGGTGGAAAGTGTGTCGACTAACAAAGATTTCTAGTCGACTAATAGATAGGCTAAGTCGACTAAAACTGTGTTCCAGAAAGGTTACGTTTCAAAACAGAGGGGTTAGTCGACTAATACCTAGGTCAAGTCGACTAATCGTCTAGAAACAGAATACAGAACAGATTTTCTGATGGTTGTGTTTGATGTCTAAAACACGATTTTGAAGATGTAAATATACAAGATATGAGAACACAAGTGTGCTAGGAATTAGACAAGTCTTGGTGAGTAAAAATACTCACTTTGAACGGTTAAATCGAGGCTTTACGAGTTCCGAGAAGATCGTAGTCGACGATATCACCAACTTGATCCTTGGCGATATTGCGGACGATCCCAATCCAAAGAAGTGGTGGTTGCTTGAGATGGAGAAGATGACCTAGGTGATGTTTTGGAGTTAGGGTTTGAGTTGAGATGAAAGAGGATTTGGTGAGGGTGAAGGTTTCTCTTGGTGGAAGGAAGTAAAAAAGGAAAAAGAGTGTAAAGGAAATGTTTATATAGGATTTGATTTTGTAAAGGAGGTGTAAATAAGGTAATTGAGAGGGGGTTTTGTGTAAATAGAGGAGGGGATGAGTGTCCTCTTCTTGGCCACTTGGCCGGCCATGGGGGAGAGAGAGAGAGAGAGAGAGAGAGAGAGAGAGAGATGCATTAAATGAGGAAGTAGGTGGGAGTTGGTGGAATTTTGGAGAAAGTGGAATTATTGAAAAATTGGAAAATGGAAAAGCTTGTGGTTGTGGAGGAAGGAAGGAAATTTAGAAAAAGGAAAAAGAAAAGAAATTATAAATGAAGATATTTTCTCTTGGATTTAAAATTAAAAATGTTGAAAAGACAATTTTCCAGGTTTAAGTCGAAGATGCGGAAAACATTTCGGAAAATACCGAAATCGTCCGAAATTCAAGTATCTCGGAACGACTCGCAAAATTTACTAAAAATCAAGAATATTATTTTAAGACTCATGGTGAAGTTCGTTTGGAGAAATAATTATATGTTTTAAAACTAAAAATCCCGGAATCAGTTATCTACCGACTCCGTTGGAATTTTCATAAATTCATAAAATTCTCAGAAAAAGTATTTAGATAGAAAATATGATTCATAAAGTCTAAAGGACCTTCTAGAAATTCCTAACTGTTTGTGAATTAAAAATCCGAGAATCGATCAGCGGCACTGGTCGACACCGGTTTTGAAAATATTTAATTAAATTCAGGAAAATTCCAGAAAATCATAGAAAATATATATAATTGGAAAAAGATTTTTAAAACTGAAATCGGTCAAATACAGGAAGTAAATCGAAAAATACGATCGAAAAACTGAATACGCAACTAAGTACGTATTCCGGGAACGGGGTATTACAATCCATCCACCTTACAAAAATTTCGTCCTCGAAATTTCATAAAGTGAAAGGTGACGGTAAGGAAGGATAACAGGAAGTGAAAGGCAGCAATAAAGAAGGATGAGAAGAAAGAGTTTTACCAATCAAGATGTGAAGAGTTGCGGATAACGCTCACGGATAACATCTCTCGTTCCCACGTGGCCTCTCCTGGCGCATGCCTGTCCAAGACACCAACACTAATGGTATGGCTTTATTCTTCAATGTCTTGACACTTCTGTCCAAATGGCCATCGGTTGCTTGGTATGACAAATCGGTTGTAGTTCCAGGTCGGAGTGATCCAGGATATGACTATCATCCTTCACATACTTCCTCAGCTGTCATACGTGGAATACATTGTGAACTCCGTCCAAAGATGGCGGTAACGCAACCTGTAAGACACATCTCCCACTCGGTCCAAGATCGAATGGGCCGATATATCTCGGACTAAGCTTTCCACGAGTACCGAACGGATTACTCCCTTTGTAGGTGATATCTTCAAAAACACATGATCCCCTGTCTGGAATTCCAATGGCATTCTCAGTGTGTCTGCCCAACTCTTCTGCCGACTCTGTGCTGCCCTGAGAGGTGATCTCTGATAATCCTGACTTTATCTGTTGTCTGAATTAGGATCTCTGGTCCCAAAAGTCTCCTCTCACCGACTTCATCCCAACAAATCGGTGACCTACACTTCCTACCATACAATGCTTCAAAAGGTGCCATCTTGATACTTGCCTGATAGCTGTTATTATAGAAAATTCAGCCAAATGAAGATGGTCTTCCCATGATCCCTGGAATTCAATCATGCAGGCCCGCAACATATCTTCAAGAATCTGGATAGTCCTTTCAGATTGTCCGTCTGTCTGAGATGATATGAAGTACTGAATTTCAGACGAGTCCCTAGACTTTCTTGGAGGCTTTCCCAGAAATGAGATCTGAATCTGGTGTCTCTGTCTGATACAATACTAACTGGAACTCCATGCAGACGAACTATCTCCTTCATGTACTTGTCTGCCAGAACCTCTGTTGCCTGACCTACCCTGAATGTATGTATGAAGTGAGCTGATTTGGTGAGGCGATCAATGATTACCCACACAGCATTATTACCTTTAGGACTGCAAGGCAATGCCGTGACAAAATCCATGGTGATGTGCTCCCACTTCCACTCAGGTATCGGTAAAGGTTGTAGAAGTCCAGCTGTCCTCTGATGCTCTATCTTTATCTGCTGACAAACAAGCACTTGGCAACATACTGGGTATATCCCTCTTCATAGCATTCCACCAAAACTGCTTCTTCAAGTCTTGATACATCTTGTTTCCCCTGGGTGTATGGAATAGGCTGAACTGTGTGCTTCTGCTAGAATCTTCTGTCGAACTTCTCCTTGGGGAACACAAAGTCTGCTACCAAAATATAATGCACCATCTGGATGAATACAGATATCAGTCCTCAATCCAGCCTCTACCTGGGCTCGAAATGACTGCAATCTGGGATCTTCCTTTTGAGCTTCCTTGATCTCATCTATCAATGTTGACTGAATCTGCAAGGTCATGAACTGTCCTGCCTTATCAACTCCTTGTACCAACATTAAGTCCAATCTGATGATGTCTTGAATCAACTCCTTCTGCTGAGTAAGTTGAACAAGCACTCTATTCTCCTGGCTTCCTGCTCAGTGCATCGGTACTGTATTGACCTTGCCTGGATGATTATTGCAAGTCTATATCATAGTCCGCCATCAACTCCAGCCACCGCCTCTGCCTCATGTTCAACTCCTTCTGTGAGAAAATATACTTGAGGCTCTTGTGATCCGTGTATATCAACACCTTGTCTCCCAGAAGATAATGCCTCCAGATCTTCAAGGCAAATATAACAGCTGCTAACTCCAAGTCATGAGTTGGGTAATTCGCTCATGAGTCTTCAGTTGCCGGGATGCATAAGCTATGACATGATCATGTTGCATAAGTACACACCCAGGCCTTTTCCTGATGCATCACTGAAGATGACCATCCCTCCTCTTCCTGAGGGAGTCTTCAAGATTGGAGCTGAAATGAGCCTCTGCTTCAATTGCTCAAAAGCTGCAGACATTCCTCTGTCCATATGAACCTTTCTCCTTTCCGAGTGAGGGGGTTAACGGAGCTGCAATCCTAGAGAAATCTTGGACAAAGCGTCGGTAATATCCGGCTAGTCCAGAAAACTCTTAATCTCAGTCACCGTCCTCGGAATTGGCCAATCTCTCACCGCCGGACTTTGCTGGGGTCAACTGAAATTCCTTCTGCTGAAACTATGTGTCCAAGGAAGGCCATACTGTCCAACCAAAAGTCACACTTGCTCCTCTTAGCATGAAGCTGCTCCTGCTGGAGAGTCTGCAATACAATCCTCAAGTGTTCTGCATGCTCCCTGTTGTTCTTTGAATAGATCAAGATGTCATCTATAAAAACAACTACAAACTGATCCAAATAGGGCGAGAACACTCTGTTCATCAAATCCATGAAAACTGAAGGATATTGGTGACTCCGAAAGGCATAACTAGAAACTCATAGTGGCCATAACGGGTCCTGAATGCCGTCCTCGGAATATCCTCCTTCCTCACCCTTAGCTGATGTAACCCGACTGTAAATCTAATTTAGAGAATACTCGGGGCTCCATGAAGCTGATCAAACAAATCATCAATTCTAGGTAAGGGATACTTGTTCTTGATGGTAACTTTGTTCAATTCTCTATAATCAATACAAAGCCTCTTACCACCATCCTTCTTGTTTGCCAATAATACTGGAGCTCCCCATGGTGAAGTACTTGGTCGAATTAATCCCTTATCAGAGTATTCCTGCAGCTGCTTCTTTAGAATCTCCAACTCCGTAGGTGCCATCCTGTACGGAGCCTTGGATATAGGAGCTGTTCCAGGCACAGTATCAATAGAAAACTCAATCATCCTTTCAGGTGGCAGTTCTGAGATCTCAGCAAACACTCCTGGAAATTCATCCCACACGGCACTCCCTTCTGAACCTCCGAAGTAGTCACCGAGTCTTTCTCTTAGTAGACTTCACTTCTCCACTAAATTGGAACTCCGGCTGAAGAGGGATCCTGAAAATAATCTTCTTCTCCCTACAGTCAATCACTGCATAGTACTGACTGAGCCAGGTCATGCCTAAGATTACGTCATACCCTTTGGCGTCTAGTACGAGCATATCTATGGCCAAGGTCTTACCACAAAGTTCTACTGGACAGTCCAGCACAAACTCTAGAAGATATGACTACTCCATTCCCTGTACTAATCTCCCATTTGCGGTCTAAAGATCTAACAGGTATGGAATGCAATGCCACAAAATGATTGAGATAAACAATGTGAAGCACCTGAATCGAAGAGGGCTAAAACAGGTTTAGAATGCACCCTGATATTACCTGTTATCACCTCCTCAGAGTCTCAGCCTCTACTTCTGTCAAATTGAAGGCTTGACCCCTTCCACGCCCTGCAGCAGTCCTAGCTCCTCTCTGGACTGGGCGAACAGCTTGCTGTGGAGGAGGGGGAGGAACTCTCCTGATCATCGGTCCTTGATTCCTCTGTCCCGGTGGCCCTGGAAGTGCTCTCTGTCCATTCGGTCCCTGCAGTGCTGGCAAAGCTTGGCCGGCTATCCCCATTCTCCTGTGTGGACAGGCTTCGATGGAATAGTCTCGGGGAACCACACACCAAACATAACCCATTTGCCCTTCGGCAATTCTGTCGAATATGGCCTGGCTTCTGACAATAGCTGCAGAAAGAAAGTGGTTGAGCCGTCTGGTAAGGAGCTGGTCGGAATGGTTTGCCTCACAGTCTGAACCTTTGCTGCTCTGTATGGGCCTCCTCTCCCATAGGTGGAAATGGCCTCTTCATGGCCTGGTCCTCATCTGGTTCTCTTGCTTCTTCTCTACCCCACGCTCCACCTCTCGAGCTATGGTGAGAACTTCTTGTAATACCCCGTTCCCGGAATACGTACTTAGTTGCGTATTCAGATTTTCCGATCGTATTTTTTCGATTTGTTTCCTGTATTTGTTTTGCTTTATGAATTCCTTATATGATTGTTTTGTCTTGGATTTGGATTCGTGGACTTGGAGTCAGTCCCAGTCCGAACCAGGAACTCGATTATAGTATATTATTCGGTTTGGTCTTTCCGGTGATTAGATTTGACCGATTTTAGTTTTAAATATCATTTTCCATTATTATATATTTTCTATGATTTTCTAGATTTTTCTGGAATTAAAATGAATTTCTTCAAAACCGGTGTCGGCCAGTGCCGCTGACCGATTCCTGGATTTTTATTTCACAAACGGTTTGGAATTTCTAAATGATTCTTTAGACTTTATTTCTTAGAATAATATTTTCTACCTACATTCTTTTTCTGAGGATTTTTATGATTTTATGAATTTTCCACCGGAGTCGGTAGATAACCGATTCCAGGATTTTTAATTCACACACAGCTAGGAATTTCTAGATGGTCCTTTAGACTTTAATTCTTAGAATCACATTTCTTATTTAAATACTTTTTCTGAGGATTATTGATTTTATGGAAATTCACCGGAGTCGGTATCGGCCAGTATCGCTGGTTGATTTCGGGACTATCGGGATTGAATTTCCAAATTCCGCTTTCACTTTACGTCTTAAAATCATGTTTTCTTTTTAATGCATTTTCTGGGATTTTTCGGAATTTATCAAAATCCGGCCGACCCGGGGTAGACCGGTATCGGCGATTGGCTTCTGGATTTTTAATTTGAAAACGGGATTTTATTTCTGAAAACCGATTTCATATTATTCCTCAGGATGACGTTTTCTACCTCCGGGTATTTTTGGGATTTTTCGGAGACAGTCGATTTTCTACCTTATTATTATATTATTATTTTTTCTTAATCTTTCTTTCTTTCTTTTCCTTTCTTTTCCTTCCTTTTCTTTTTCTTTTTCCCTCAACCGACTCCACCTCACCCCCTCATTTATTTCCCTTCCCATCACCATCCCTCTCACTCTCTCTCTTTCTTTTCTTTTTCTTTTCTTTTCTTTCATTTTTCCTTTTCTTTCTCTTTCTCCTTCTTCTCTTTTTTCTCCTTCTTCTTTTTTCTCTCCTGCGGGGGCGACACCCGACCAGCCCCACCGCCGGCGTCTCCGGCCACCACGACGCCGGCGTGAGACCAACTCCGATCTCCGGCCACCACCATCCCTCTCTCTTCTCTTTTCTTTACTTTTCTTTCCTTTTCTTTTATTTTCCTTTTTCCTTCTCTTTTTCTCCCTTCCCTGATCCGGTCCGGCCCCTCCTCGCCGGACCCCCCTTCTTCTTCTCCGGCGCTGCCCCGGCGAGGGCAGACCGCCGCCGGCCATGTGCCGGCGGCCTTGGGCGTGGCCAGGGGCCTCGGGCCCCCTGTGCTCTGCTGTGGAGGGGGCGGGGCCCCCTCCTTCTTCTCTTCGGGGTGGCCGGCGCCACCCCGTTCTGGCCGCCGCCGGCGGTGAGCCGGCGGCCGTGGGTGGCCAGGGGCCCGCCTGGCCCCTGTGCCTGTGCTGAGGGGGGGGCAGAGCCCCCTCTTCTCAGCTGGAGGGGGCGCAGCCCCCTCCCTTCTCTGGTTGAGGGGGCGCTGCCCCCTCTCCTTCTCTGCCGGCGGCCGGCGCCGCCCGGCGCCGCCCTGGCCGGCGACCAGCCGAGCGCCCCCAAGGGGGGGGGCGCTGTGTGCAGGAGCAGGGGGGGCAACAGCCCCCCTGTTTTCTCTCTCTCCCCTTCTCTGTTTCTCTCCTCTCTTTCTCACTCTAGTTCTCTCTCTCTCTCTCTTGGATCTCTCTCTCTCTCCTGTTTCTCTCTCCTCTCTTTCTCACTCTAGCTCTCTCTCTCTCTCTCAACCGCACCCTCTCTCTCTCCTGATTCTCTCTCTCATCATCTCTTTCTCTCTCTAGAAATCTCTCCTTCTCTCTCTAGATTCTCTCTCTAGAAATCCCTCTTTCTCTCTCTTCACTTTCTCTCTCTAGAAATCCCACTTTCTCTCTCTAGACTTTCTCTCTCTAAATCTCTCTTTCTCTCTCCTCTTCTCCCTACATATTTATATCAGGTTTTGTGGCGCATCCCAAGCTCCCGTGGATTTCGGATCTTTCGGCGTTCCGGTGATTTAGGCGAGTAGTCTCGCTCTTCTCTATTTGAGTTCCGTTTCGTCGGGACGATAAGTATTTCACCTCATGTTTTCATATACTTTATTCCATATATCTTTTACTGCTTTCATACTATGCGTGGCAGACCCTTCGTGGTCGTTGTATTCTTGGTTTCTGATATATCACCACTGCCCTGCTATTGCTTGTATTAGGGTAGCTTTATCTTGTACTTGTGCCATGCTATTGATATGCTTACTTCTGTATCACATACCATGCGTGGCCGACCCTTCGTGGTCGTTGGACTTTGAGTCACTTCCTTGTTACCACTTACCATGCCATTACTTAGACCTATCTGTTACATGTTTCCTTTTAACACATGTATATCACCTGACCATCTAGAGTGTTATCACCTGACCACCTGACATACTACTCTTTGGCAAGACCCTATTGGTATGACCTGACTTACCCAGACTATTATCAATCTCTTGACATAACTTGCTACCCGATTATTATCCATCTCTTGTTATGATTGGTTACTTGTTATATATCATCACCCTATCATGCTATCACTTTAAACCCAGCATGATATACTTGACTTGTGATATCATCTTTACGGGAACTTGACTTATATCCTGTATCATGATCAGTGACCTGTATATTGTATTCCTGCCTTACATGCAGTGACCTGACTATATAGTACTTATGTACTCCTTATTCCTGATCATGTCTATTTCCTGTTTTTCCCGTAAAGTGATAATTAAACTATTAAACCTTAAAAAGTACCAACTTGTATTGGGTCGGGGGAAACATGCGGATATCGATATGTGTTCGTGTTTACAGTGGCTTTAGGTTGTGCACTATATTTCCGGTCTGACCTGTGGTACTCCAGGGGACCGAGGGAGTGCTTGCTCCCTGTATTGTATTGTTGGTACCATATTGATTGATATTGAGGCCTAGCGGCTGGGTTCCGTCACAAGCAACGGAACAATATTGGACCGTTATCCCGGGCATGTACGGGGTCCACTGTAAACATAGTTCGTCGATACAACCGCTGATTTCCAATAACAACCTCGACTTTCTTATATATGGATGTATGTGAGTTGGGATATATACCGGGTATACACCGAGACACATACCTAGATATATGGGTTAGACGAGTAATAATAAAGTGTCATAATAACCGGCTCTTTAAGTTGTAAGTAGAGGTATGTGGAATGGGACGCATACCAAAGCCTACATCTTAAATAGCTATGAATTTGTGCTGTGCCTTACCGTATTTGATTCTCCGGACTTTATATCGGATTTCCCGTTTTATGAGTATTATGTTATGATTTCCCGTTATATGATTATCATGCCATATCTGTTCATACCAACTCTAGCCTATCTGTTTCCTGAGTACTTCCTACCTGATATTACTCGATATATGCATTATTGTGCTCACCCTGTTCACCACTTGGTTTTGCTTCTACACTCGCCTGGGGAGTATCATTTGACTCCCCTGGATCCTCACGTCCAGGTCTTGGAGCTTGGAGCGATTGGATATTCCTCGTTCCTGATCAGAGTGGCGCAGCGGTAGCGTGGATCTCCAGCCGACCGTCCAGAGCCACATCCTTCCAGGCCCCCTGTGAGTCTCTCGAGTTTTCCTTTTTAAACTCGTGAGTGCCCCTTTCTATTCATGCTAGTACTTTTCCTTGTATACTTGTATGTGAGCTCCCTTTATACTGTTTTACTCTTGTACATCTGCTTGTATTCCCGCATTTGCGCATATTAGTGATATGATATTCATGTAATATTAGATCACTACTGGTGATAATTCTGTAATTGTATATATGTGTTGGAATGTATAATGCACCATTTGCTTCCGTACTCTGATTCTTGTCTGTACTGATGCTTAGCGTATATACGGGAGGGTAGTTCTGACCTACGTATATACGTTGCAGTGACGTCCCCGTATCGCCGGGATCGGGGCGTTACAGGTTGGTATCAGAGCATAGGTCAACTTAGGCTCGTCAGAGCTTAGGTCAGCTTAGGCTCTAACCTCCTCAGTACGTCCAGAAGGCAAATCAATGGTAAAGAGATTTGCAACTGGAATACATGAGTCTTGGTTATACATTCCAACTGCAAGTGCAGAGTTATCTATTTCTTGACTATCTTTCCTTTGATTTCAAATCCCTCCTTGACTATCTTTCCTTTGATTCCTAAATCCTTCCTATCCTTTCCCTGTTTTGGTTTTATGAAGCCTTATACTATTTTAAGATATGACTAGACTAGAGAGGTAGTGGCTGGTTCAGAATGAAGCTATTATGTGATCTCTTCGGCCAATTCTATGAAGCTTGGTATTCTCCAGATCGATCTTGATCTGGCTATCTTTCAGAGGACAGCAGTCGGATTCTTAATTATCGGTCTTCTTTATTATGCTCAGGATTTTCGGGGTTTTCTTTATTACACAGCCACGACATCATCAGTATTCATTTATTTCACAGCCACGACATCATCAGTATTATTCAGCATTATTCTAAAGATTTATTACACAGCCACGACATCATCAGCCGGAAATGCAGAGTATGATTATTATTCAGTTGACTTGAGAGCCCTACCTATAGTGCCTCATATCTTAATTAGTATAAATTCCAGCCTTTGTCCCCTTTGTATTCAATTTGCCCCTTAACGAAATTGCGAGGACGCAATTTTTGTAAGGTGGGTGGATTGTAATACCCCGTTCCCGGAATACGTACTTAGTTGCGTATTCAGATTTTCCGATCGTATTTTTTCGATTTGTTTCCTGTATTTGTTTTGCTTTATGAATTCCTTATATGATTGTTTTGTCTTGGATTTGGATTCGTGGACTTGGAGTCAGTCCCAGTCCGAACCAGGAACTCGATTATAGTATATTATTCGGTTTGGTCTTTCCGGTGATTAGATTTGACCGATTTTAGTTTTAAATATCATTTTCCATTATTATATATTTTCTATGATTTTCTAGATTTTTCTGGAATTAAAATGAATTTCTTCAAAACCGGTGTCGGCCAGTGCCGCTGACCGATTCCTGGATTTTTATTTCACAAACGGTTTGGAATTTCTAAATGATTCTTTAGACTTTATTTCTTAGAATAATATTTTCTACCTACATTCTTTTTCTGAGGATTTTATGATTTTATGAATTTTCCACCGGAGTCGGTAGATAACCGATTCCAGGATTTTTAATTCACACACAGCTAGGAATTTCTAGATGGTCCTTTAGACTTTAATTCTTAGAATCACATTTCTTATTTAAATACTTTTTCTGAGGATTTATTGATTTATGGAAATTCCACCGGAGTCGGTATCGGCCAGTATCGCTGGTTGATTTCGGGACTATCGGGATTGAATTTCCAAATTCCGCTTTCACTTTACGTCTTAAAATCATGTTTTCTTCTTTAATGCATTTTCTGGGATTTTTCGGAATTTATCAAAATCCGGCCGACCCGGGGTAGACCGGTATCGGCGATTGGCTTCTGGATTTTTAATTTGAAAACGGGATTTTATTTCTGAAAACCGATTTCATATTATCCTCAGGATGACGTTTTCTACCTCCGGGTATTTTGGGGATTTTTCGGAGACAGTCGATTTTCTACCTTATTATTATATTATTATTTTTTCTTAATCTTTCTTTCTTTCTTTCCTTTCTTTTCCTTCCTTTTCTTTTCTTTTTCCCTCAACCGACTCCACCTCACCCCCTCATTTATTTCCCTTCCCATCACCATCCCTCTCACTCTCTCTCTTTCTTTTCTTTTTCTTTTTCTTTTCTTTCATTTTCCTTTTCTTTCTCTTTCTCCTTCTTCTCTTTTCTTCTCCTTCTTCTTTTTTCTCTCCTGCGGGGGCGACACCCGACCAGCCCCACCGCCGGCGTCTCCGGCCACCACGACGCCGGCGTGAGACCAACTCCGATCTCCGGCCACCACCATCTCCTCTCTCTTCTCTTTTCTTTACTTTTCTTTCCTTCTTTTATTTTCCTTTTTCCTTCTCTTTTTCTCCCTTCCCTGATCCGGTCCGGCCCCTCCTCGCCGGACCCCCCTTCTTCTTCTCCGGCGCTGCCCCGGCGAGGGCAGACCGCCGCCGGCCATGTGCCGGCGGCCTTGGGCGTGGCCAGGGGGCCTCGGGCCCCCTGTGCTCTGCTGTGGAGGGGGCGGGCGGGGCCCCCTCCTTCTTCTCTTCGGGGTGGCCGGCGCCACCCCGTTCTGGCCGCCGCCGGCGGTGAGCCGGCGGCCGTGGGTGGCCAGGGGCCCGCCTGGCCCCTGTGCCTGTGCTGAGGGGGGGCAGAGCCCCCCTCTTCTCAGCTGGAGGGGGCGCAGCCCCTCCCTTCTCTGGTTGAGGGGGCGCTGCCCCCTCTCCTTCTCTGCCGGCGGCCGGCGCCGCCCGGCGCCGCCCTGGCCGGCGACCAGCGAGCGCCCCCAAGGGGGGGGCGCTGTGTGCAGGAGCAGGGGGGGCAACAGCCCCCTGTTTTCTCTCTCTCCCCTTCTCTGTTTCTCTCCTCTCTTTCTCACTCTAGTTCTCTCTCTCTCTCTCTTGGATCTCTCTCTCTCTCCTGTTTCTCTCTCCTCTCTTTCTCACTCTAGCTCTCTCTCTCTCTCTCTCTCAACCGCACCCTCTCTCTCTCCTGATTCTCTCTCTCATCATCTCTTTCTCTCTCTAGAAATCTCTCCTTCTCTCTCTAGATTCTCTCTCTAGAAATCCCTCTTTCTCTCTCTTCACTTTCTCTCTCTAGAAATCCCACTTTCTCTCTCTAGACTTTCTCTCTCTAAATCTCTCTTTCTCTCTCCTCTTCTCCCTACATATTTATATCAGGTTTTGTGGCGCATCCCAAGCTCCCGTGGATTTCGGATCTTTCGGCGTTCCGGTGATTTAGGCGAGTAGTCTCGCTCTTCTCTATTTGAGTTCCGTTTCGTCGGGACGATAAGTATTTCACCTCATGTTTTCATATACTTTATTCCATATATCTTTTACTGCTTTCATACTATGCGTGGCAGACCCTTCGTGGTCGTTGTATTCTGGTTTCTGATATATCACCACTGCCCTGCTATGCTTGTATTAGGGTAGCTTTATCTTGTACTTGTGCCATGCTATTGATATGCTTACTTCTGTATCACATACCATGCGTGGCCGACCCTTCGTGGTCGTTGGACTTTGAGTCACTTCCTTGTTACCACTTACCATGCCATTACTTAGACCTATCTGTTACATGTTTCCTTTTAACACATGTATATCACCTGACCATCTAGAGTGTTATCACCTGACCACCTGACATACTACTCTTTGGCAAGACCCTATTGGTATGACCTGACTTACCCAGACTATTATCAATCTCTTGACATAACTTGCTACCCGATTATTATCCATCTCTTGTTATGATTGGTTACTTGTTATATATCATCACCCTATCATGCTATCACTTTAAACCCAGCATGATATACTTGACTTGTGATTATCATCTTTACGGGAACTTGACTTATTATCCTGTATCATGATCAGTGACCTGTATATTGTATTCCTGCCTTACATGCAGTGACCTGACTATATAGTACTTATGTACTCCTTATTCCTGATCATGTCTATTTCCTGTTTTTCCCGTAAAGTGATAATTAAACTATTAAACTTAAAAAGTACCAACTTGTATTGGGTCGGGGGAAACATGCGGATATCGATATGTGTTCGTGTTTACAGTGGCTTTAGGTTGTGCACTATATTTCCGGTCTGACCTGTGGTACTCCAGGGGACCGAGGGGAGTGCTTGCTCCCTGTATTGTATTGTTGGTACCATATTGATTGATATTGAGGCCTAGCGGCTGGGTTCCGTCACAAGCAACGGAACAATATTGGACCGTTATCCCGGGCATGTACGGGGTCCACTGTAAACATAGTTCGTCGATACAACCGCTGATTTCCAATAACAACCTCGACTTTCTTATATATGGATGTATGTGAGTTGGGATATATACCGGGTATACACCGAGACACATACCTAGATATATGGTTAGACGAGTAATAATAAAGTGTCATAATAACCGGCTCTTTAAGTTGTAAGTAGAGGTATGTGGAATGGGACGCATACCAAAGCCTACATCTTAAATAGCTATGAATTTGTGCTGTGCCTTACCGTATTTGATTCTCCCGGACTTTATATCGGATTTCCCGTTTTATGAGTATTATGTTATGATTTCCCGTTATATGATTATCATGCCATATCTGTTCATACCAACTCTAGCCTATCTGTTTCCTGAGTACTTCCTACCTGATATTACTCGATATATGCATTATTGTGCTCACCCTGTTCACCACTTGGTTTTGCTTCTACACTCGCCTGGGGAGTATCATTTGACTCCCCTGGATCCTCACGTCCAGGTCTTGGAGCTTGGAGCGATTGGATATTCCTCGTTCCTGATCAGAGTGGCGCAGCGGTAGCGTGGATCTCCAGCCGACCGTCCAGAGCACATCCTTCCAGGCCCCCTGTGAGTCTCTCGAGTTTTCCTTTTAAACTCGTGAGTGCCCCTTTCTATTCATGCTAGTACTTTTCCTTGTATACTTGTATGTGAGCTCCCTTTATACTGTTTTACTCTTGTACATCTGCTTGTATTCCCGCATTTGCGCATATTAGTGATATGATATTCATGTAATATTAGATCACTACTGGTGATAATTCTGTAATTGTATATATGTGTTGGAATGTATAATGCACCATTTGCTTCCGTACTCTGATTCTTGTCTGTACTGATGCTTAGCGTATATACGGGAGGGTAGTTCTGACCTACGTATATACGTTGCAGTGACGTCCCCGTATCGCCGGGATCGGGGCGTTACAGGTTGGTATCAGAGCATAGGTCAACTTAGGCTCGTCAGAGCTTAGGTCAGCTTAGGCTCTAACCTCCTCAGTACGTCCAGAAGGCAAATCAATGGTAAAGAGATTTGCAACTGGAATACATGAGTCTTGGTTATACATTCCAACTGCAAGTGCAGAGTTATCTATTTCTTGACTATCTTTCCTTTGATTTCAAATCCCTCCTTGACTATCTTTCCTTTGATTCCTAAATCCTTCCTATCCTTTCCCTGTTTTGGTTTTATGAAGCCTTATACTATTTTAAGATATGACTAGACTAGAGAGGTAGTGGCTGGTTCAGAATGAAGCTATTATGTGATCTCTTCGGCCAATTCTATGAAGCTTGGTATTCTCCAGATCGATCTTGATCTGGCTATCTTTCAGAGGACAGCAGTCGGATTCTTAATTATCGGTCTTCTTTATTACGCTCAGGATTTTCGGGGTTTTCTTTATTACACAGCCACGACATCATCAGTATTCATTTATTTCACAGCCACGACATCATCAGTATTATTCAGCATTATTCTAAAGATTTATTACACAGCCACGACATCATCAGCCGGAAATGCAGAGTATGATTATTATTCAGTTGACTTGAGAGCCCTACCTATAGTGCCTCATATCTTAATTAGTATAAATTCCAGCCTTTGTCCCCTTTGTATTCAATTTGCCCCTTAACGAAATTGCGAGGACGCAATTTTTGTAAGGTGGGTGGATTGTAATACCCCGTTCCCGGAATACGTACTTAGTTGCGTATTCAGATTTTCCGATCGTATTTTTTCGATTTGTTTCCTGTATTTGTTTTGCTTTATGAATTCCTTATATGATTGTTTTGTCTTGGATTTGGATTCGTGGACTTGGAGTCAGTCCCAGTCCGAACCAGGAACTCGATTATAGTATATTATTCGGTTTGGTCTTTCCGGTGATTAGATTTGACCGATTTTAGTTTTAAATATCATTTTCCATTATTATATATTTCTATGATTTTCTAGATTTTTCTGGAATTAAAATGAATTTCTTCAAAACCGGTGTCGGCCAGTGCCGCTGACCGATTCCTGGATTTTTATTTCACAAACGGTTTGGAATTTCTAAATGATTCTTTAGACTTTATTTCTTAGAATAATATTTTCTACCTACATTCTTTTTCTGAGGATTTTATGATTTTATGAATTTTCCACCGGAGTCGGTAGATAACCGATTCCAGGATTTTTAATTCACACACAGCTAGGAATTTCTAGATGATCCTTTAGACTTTAATTCTTAGAATCACATTTCTTATTTAAATACTTTTTCTGAGGATTTATTGATTTTATGGAAATTCCACCGGAGTCGGTATCGGCCAGTATCGCTGGTTGATTTCGGGACTATCGGGATTGAATTTCCAAATTCCGCTTTCACTTTACGTCTTAAAATCATGTTTTCTTCTTTAATGCATTTTCTGGGATTTTTCGGAATTTATCAAAATCCGGCCGACCCGGGGTAGACCGGTATCGGCGATTGGCTTCTGGATTTTTAATTTGAAAACGGGATTTTATTTCTGAAAACCGATTTCATATTATTCCTCAGGATGACGTTTTCTACCTCCGGGTATTTTTGGGGATTTTTCGGAGACAGTCGATTTTCTACCTTATTATTATATTATTATTTTTTTCTTAATCTTTCTTTCTTTCTTTTCCTTTCTTTTCCTTCCTTTTCTTTTTCTTTTTCCCTCAACCGACTCCACCTCACCCCCTCATTTATTTCCCTTCCCATCACCATCCCTCTCACTCTCTCTCTTTCTTTTCTTTTTCTTTTTCTTTTCTTTCATTTTTCCTTTTCTTTCTCTTTCTCCTTCTTCTCTTTTCTTCTCCTTCTTCTTTTTTCTCTCCTGCGGGGGCGACACCCGACCAGCCCCACCGCCGGCGTCTCCGGCCACCACGACGCCGGCGTGAGACCAACTCCGATCTCCGGCCACCACCATCTCCTCTCTCTTCTCTTTTCTTTACTTTTCTTTCCTTTTCTTTTATTTTCCTTTTTCCTTCTCTTTTTCTCCCTTCCCTGATCCGGTCCGGCCCCTCCTCGCCGGACCCCCCTTCTTCTTCTCCGGCGCTGCCCCGGCGAGGGCAGACCGCCGCCGGCCATGTGCCGGCGGCCTTGGGCGTGGCCAGGGGGCCTCGGGCCCCCTGTGCTCTGCTGTGGAGGGGGCGGGGCCCCTCCTTCTTCTCTTCGGGGTGGCCGGCGCCACCCCGTTCTGGCCGCCGCCGGCGGTGAGCCGGCGGCCGTGGGTGGCCAGGGGCCCGCCTGGCCCCTGTGCCTGTGCTGAGGGGGGGGCAGAGCCCCCCTCTTCTCAGCTGGAGGGGGCGCAGCCCCTCCCTTCTCTGGTTGAGGGGGCGCTGCCCCCTCTCCTTCTCTGCCGGCGGCCGGCGCCGCCCGGCGCCGCCCTGGCCGGCGACCAGCCGAGCGCCCCCAAGGGGGGGCGCTGTGTGCAGGAGCAGGGGGGGCAACAGCCCCCCTGTTTTCTCTCTCTCCCCTTCTCTGTTTCTCTCCTCTCTTTCTCACTCTAGTTCTCTCTCTCTCTCTTGGATCTCTCTCTCTCTCCTGTTTCTCTCTCCTCTCTTTCTCACTCTAGCTCTCTCTCTCTCTCAACCGCACCCTCTCTCTCTCCTGATTCTCTCTCTCATCATCTCTTTCTCTCTCTAGAAATCTCTCCTTCTCTCTCTAGATTCTCTCTCTAGAAATCCCTCTTTCTCTCTCTTCACTTTCTCTCTCTAGAAATCCCACTTTCTCTCTCTAGACTTTCTCTCTCTAAATCTCTCTTTCTCTCTCCTCTTCTCCCTACATATTTATATCAGGTTTTGTGGCGCATCCCAAGCTCCCGTGGATTTCGGATCTTTCGGCGTTCCGGTGATTTAGGCGAGTAGTCTCGCTCTTCTCTATTTGAGTTCCGTTTCGTCGGGACGATAAGTATTTCACCTCATGTTTTCATATACTTTATTCCATATATCTTTTACTGCTTTCATACTATGCGTGGCAGACCCTTCGTGGTCGTTGTATTCTTGGTTTCTGATATATCACCACTGCCCTGCTATTGCTTGTATTAGGGTAGCTTTATCTTGTACTTGTGCCATGCTATTGATATGCTTACTTCTGTATCACATACCATGCGTGGCCGACCCTTCGTGGTCGTTGGACTTTGAGTCACTTCCTTGTTACCACTTACCATGCCATTACTTAGACCTATCTGTTACATGTTTCCTTTTAACACATGTATATCACCTGACCATCTAGAGTGTTATCACCTGACCACCTGACATACTACTCTTTGGCAAGACCCTATTGGTATGACCTGACTTACCCAGACTATTATCAATCTCTTGACATAACTTGCTACCCGATTATTATCCATCTCTTGTTATGATTGGTTACTTGTTATATATCATCACCCTATCATGCTATCACTTTAAACCCAGCATGATATACTTGACTTGTGATTATCATCTTTACGGGAACTTGACTTATTATCCTGTATCATGATCAGTGACCTGTATATTGTATTCCTGCTTACATGCAGTGACCTGACTATATAGTACTTATGTACTCCTTATTCCTGATCATGTCTATTTCCTGTTTTTCCCGTAAAGTGATAATTAAACTATTAAACCTTAAAAGTACCAACTTGTATTGGGTCGGGGGAAACATGCGGATATCGATATGTGTTCGTGTTTACAGTGGCTTTAGGTTGTGCACTATATTTCCGGTCTGACCTGTGGTACTCCAGGGGACCGAGGGGAGTGCTTGCTCCCTGTATTGTATTGTTGGTACCATATTGATTGATATTGAGGCCTAGCGGCTGGGTTCCGTCACAAGCAACGGAACAATATTGGACCGTTATCCCGGGCATGTACGGGGTCCACTGTAAACATAGTTCGTCGATACAACCGCTGATTTCCAATAACAACCTCGACTTTCTTATATATGGATGTATGTGAGTTGGGATATATACCGGGTATACACCGAGACACATACCTAGATATATGGGTTAGACGAGTAATAATAAAGTGTCATAATAACCGGCTCTTTAAGTTGTAAGTAGAGGTATGTGGAATGGGACGCATACCAAAGCCTACATCTTAAATAGCTATGAATTTGTGCTGTGCCTTACCGTATTTGATTCTCCCGGACTTTATATCGGATTTCCCGTTTTATGAGTATTATGTTATGATTTCCCGTTATATGATTATCATGCCATATCTGTTCATACCAACTCTAGCCTATCTGTTTCCTGAGTACTTCCTACCTGATATTACTCGATATATGCATTATTGTGCTCACCCTGTTCACCACTTGGTTTTGCTTCTACACTCGCCTGGGGAGTATCATTTGACTCCCCTGGATCCTCACGTCCAGGTCTTGGAGCTTGGAGCGATTGGATATTCCTCGTTCCTGATCAGAGTGGCGCAGCGGTAGCGTGGATCTCCAGCCGACCGTCCAGAGCCACATCCTTCCAGGCCCCCTGTGAGTCTCTCGAGTTTTCCTTTTTAAACTCGTGAGTGCCCCTTTCTATTCATGCTAGTACTTTTCCTTGTATACTTGTATGTGAGCTCCCTTTATACTGTTTTACTCTTGTACATCTGCTTGTATTCCCGCATTTGCGCATATTAGTGATATGATATTCATGTAATATTAGATCACTACTGGTGATAATTCTGTAATTGTATATATGTGTTGGAATGTATAATGCACCATTTGCTTCCGTACTCTGATTCTTGTCTGTACTGATGCTTAGCGTATATACGGGAGGGTAGTTCTGACCTACGTATATACGTTGCAGTGACGTCCCCGTATCGCCGGGATCGGGGCGTTACACTTCTGAATAAGTCTTCAGCTGCTGGGGCATTAGGAAAACTTGGATGTCCATCTGCAAGCCCTGCTGAAACCTACTAGCCCGCTTCTCCTCATCAGTTACCATGTACGGAGCAAAGCGGCTAAGTCTGAGAAATTCCGCGGCATACTCATCCACGGATCTATTCCCTTGCTGAAGTCTGATGAACTGCTCTTTCATGTCCTTCTGAGCAGTGGCAGGGAAGAATCTGCTGTAAAAGCTCTTGGAGAATGTGTCCCAGGTGACAGGCTTCTCCAATCTGGCCTCCTCAGCTAGCCACCAAGTTCTGGCTATATCCTTCAATTGAATCTTAGCAACCTCCACTTGATTCTCCTTTGGAACTCGAGCTGCATTCAATAAGTCTGTGGTGTCCGTCAGCCATTGCTCAGCATCCAGGGGTTTCTCTTCGCCCGTGAATATGGCTGGTTGCAGCCGTCTGAAGTCTGAAACATTTCCCGGCCTCTGTTCCTTTGGAGCTGCCAATTCTTGCCGGAGAAGTTCCGTCTGTTGCTGCTGGTTCTCCATCATCGTCTAAATGACCCTCAGAATGTCCACATTCTCTCCCGCGGGTCCATTCGATGCTTGTCCGGAATGGTTTCGTCCCGTCCTTCTCTCCATACCGAATTGGGATAAGATAACTGGAATTTGGAAACAAATGGAAGGAGTTTAGGACACAAGGAAAGGAATCAAGAAGGGATCAAGAAGGACTAGATAACTTTGTACATTGTAGTTGGCAATAGCAAATTACTGGAATTTGCTGCTTGATTGTACTATAGGTGTGAGAGCCTAGGCTCTGATACCAACCTGTAACGCCCCGGTCCCACGGATACGGGGGCGTCACTGCGACGTATATACGTAGGTCAGAAAATGCCCCCACGCATATACGCTAAGCAATAAGTACAACAAGAATCAGAGTACACGACAAAGCGTGATATCCATACATATGCCAACATAAAAGTACAAGTACAAGTCATCACAAAATATGATAAAATATTACACATTACATGTATCTTTTATCACAACCAAGTTCAAAAGCAAAAGATACAATATAAACACAAAATGCTCACGAGTAGGATGAAGATCCCGTGAGTCAAAAAGAGAGATCTGGCACAAGGACTGGAGCTAATCGGCCTGCTCACTAAAGAAAGCTCGATCTTCTGTGGATGGCTCCACTTCGATCCAAGCTTCAGAACCTGAACATACAAATCCAAGGGAGTCAGGACCTCCCAACAATGAACAGGCTACAGCCAAATGGCTAGGAGAACAAGAATATGAGAGTTAGAACAGTATAATGAATACCAATCAACAAGTAATGGAAGCATAAAGAGTAAAAGTCAGAATACAATAAATCCACAGTTAGAGTCTATTATTATTATTACTTGTCTCACTGTGATATCTAGCTATGTGACCCAGCGTCCCAGCGCACATAGATCCATATCCTAGTAAAGCAAGGTTGTTATTGGAAACCAGCGGTTGTATCGACGAACTATGTTTACAGTGGATCCCGTACATGCCCGGGATAACGGTCCAGGATTGTTCCGTTGCTTGGTGACGGAAGCCAGCCGCTAGGCTAACAGGAGGGACTTATGTATGCCCTTTATCATGATAGTATTCAGGAAGAGGGAGCAAGCACTCCCCTCGGTCCCCTGGTGGCCCACAGGTCAGACCGGAACATGAGTTGCACAACATTCCTAAACCACTGTAAACACGAACACATATCGATATCCATATGTTTTCCCCCGACCCAATATAAGTTGGTCCATTTTATACAAAAGTCAAGTGTATCATGCTTGGTTCAAGTGATGGCATGATAAGTGGTGATATCCATTTATTAACAAGTTATGGAATGAGACTACACAATGATAAGTCATGAAGTGGAAATATATAATAACAAGTCATGGTGTAATATGAAGTAAGATCCATCAAGTAACATGTCATGAGGTATCAGTCATGAAGCACAAGTAACAATAATACATAGCACATGAACCAATGATAAGATCCAAATTCAGAAAAGAAATCAACTAAGACAAACAGTCAGAATTAGTCGACTAGGTGGAATGGTTAGTCGACTAATAGGGGTCTCTAGTCGACTAACAGTCTGAATTAGTCGACTGAAACTGGGTTCCAGAGAGTTGGATTCTGGTTTCAGGAAAAGTTAGTCGACTAGGGTGGAAAGTGTAGTCGACTAACAAAGATTTCTAGTCGACTAATAGATAGGCTAAGTCGACTAAAACTGTGTTCCAGAAAAGGTTACGTTTCAAAACAGAGGGGTTAGTCGACTAATTCCTAGGTCAAGTCGACTAATCGTCTAGAAACAGAATACAGAACAGATTTTCTGATGGTTGTGTTTGATGTCTAAAAACACGATTTTGAAGATGTAAATATACAAGATATGAGAACACAAGTGTGCTAGGAATTAGACAAGTCTTGGTGAGTAAAAATACTCACTAGGATTGGTTAATCGAAGCTTTACGAGTCCCGGAAAGATCGTAGTCGACGATATCACCAACTTGATCCTTGGCGATATTGCGGACGATCCCAATCCAAAGAAGTAGTGGTTGCTTGAGATGGAGAAGAGGACCTAGGTGATGTTTTGGAGTTAGGGTTTGAGTTGAGGTTGAGGTGGAGGAGAAGATGGTGAAGGCTAATTCTTTGTTGAAGTGAAGAAAAAGAGTAATAGAAATGTAAAGGAAAGTTTATATAGGATTGTGATTTTGTAAAGGGGGTGCAAATAAGGTAATTGAGAGGGGTTTTGTGTAAATAGGGGAGGGGATGAGTGTCCCTCTTCTTGGCCACTTGGCCGGCCATGGGGGAGAGAGAGAGAGAGAGATGCATTAAATGAGGAAGTAGGTGGGAATGAGTGGAGGTTGTAATTTTGGGAAAATTTGGAATTTTGGAAAAATGGAAAAGCTTGTGGTTGTGGAGGAAGGAAGGAAATTAAGAAAAAGGAAAAAGGAAAGGAAATTATAAATGAAAATATTTTCTCTTGGATTTAAAATTAAAAAATGTTGAAAAGACAATTTTCCAGGTTTAAGTCGAAGATGCGGAAAACATTTCGGAAAATACCGAAATCGTCTGAAATTCAAGTATCTCGGAACGACTCGTAAATTTTACTAAAAATCAAGAATATTATTTTAAGACTCATGGTGAAATTCGTTTGGAGAAATAATTTATAGTTTTAAAACTAAAATCCCGGAATCAGTTATCTACCGACTCCGTTGGAATTTTCATAAATTCATAAAATTCTCAGAAAAAGTATTTAGATAGAAAATATGATTCTAGGAAATAAAGTCTAAAGGACCTTCTAGAAATTCCTAACTGTTTGTGAATTAAAAATCTGAGAATCGATCAGCGGCACTGGTCGACACCGGTTTTGAAAATATTTAATTAAATTCAGGAAAATTCCAGAAAATCATAGAAAATATATAATATTGGAAAATGATTTTTAAAACTGAAATCGGTCAAATACAGGAAGTAAATCGAAAATACGATCGAAAAACTGAATACGCAACTAAGTACGTATTCCGGGAACGGGGTATTACAGTCTCAGCTGATTATTCCGGTAATTGTTTACGATTATTCCGGTAATCTTTCCGGTGACAATTGCAACGACAAACACTAAACACCACCACCCCGAAATCACCTTCCCTCCTCTGTTTTATTGCTGACGCGGATCTCACCCCCGCGTCTAGGCAATCCCTTAACGCGGCCTTCGCGTTCTTGTATCGACGCAACGCGGAGTCCAGGCCCGCGTCTGTGTCCTTCTCGTGTCAACACGACGCGGAGCCCATGCCCGCGTCTGTGTTCTTTTCGTGCTAAACGCGACGCAGAACCCACATCCGCGTCCGCGTTCTCCTCGCGACCTGACTTGAGCACAGATCCCACGTTTGTGACATCTCCGCAGCGCGTCTCCCGCGTCTGCGATTCCTGCGTCTCTATTCTCTCTCCTCCCTTATATTTTAAACGCATTGACGCGTTGATTCCCTGGATTCCAGAGCTTGGGATTTCACAGTGTTTTCCTGAATTTTAGGCGAGTGTTCTCGCTTTCTCATTGGACTTTCCCGCATCGTCCGGTTGACTTGCATAACATTATGTATTTATATCGGTGTTCTCGTTTGGTATTGTGATGTACATACTTGTTATATTAACTGTTGACATACACCTGTCTGTATCATACTTGACAACTGATGTGTTACCACCTGACATGACTTACTACCTAGCATATGTTTTACCACCTGCTTCTTGACACGTTGATACTTGAACCCCTGAAATAGGGAGGCTCCTGACTTTACTCCTGTTGATCCCCGTAATGGGATAACCATGAATATAAGATTACTATGAATACTCTGTGGACATTATTACTGGATAAATTATTATAAGTAGACAACTTGTACCTGGTTTGGGGGAAACTGATGGGCCCTGATTAATCATGTTTATGGTGGTCTTATCGAGCCGCGCGTGGCCACATACTTGAGGGAACACCTGGCGGCCACCAGGGATTCCGTGGGGTGTGCTGGCACCCCTACTCCTGTTATTCCTGCTGGGTATGCACACGCCCTAGGCCTATTTCTATGGGATCTGCGATACTCTATTCCTGTTCGGGCGTAAATAAGTCCTGGTACCTAGCGGTACGTTCCGGCTCAGCACCGGATACTCCTGAACCGTTGTCCCGGGCATGTACGGGGCCCATCCGAAACATGATTCATCGAACTTTATCAGTTTCCAAATAACTTGCTCTATAAGTTGTAAGTGGAAGTATGTGGAATGGGACACATACTGAAGCCTGAAACTTAGACGGCCCCTATTATAATCATATGTTAATATGCAATTTGTTGTGCCATTTTGTAACTCAGGTTGTACGTGCTTGGATTATGGTGACATGGGATAAAGGTATATAAATGAGGGTTTTCTTGTTTGGATTATTCCTTCGAAGTATTGATCTCATGGAGCCGTGACCTAAACCCGTACAATCGGATTTGCTCGTATTCGGTTTTATTCGGTTTTGTCGGTTTTATGTTAGTTTAGGAGATATCTGGTGTTGTCCTATTTACTTTATTTCTCGTCTCGTTACTTTCCCTTATCTTACCATACCATGAGTATCTCTGCTTGATGTCACTTGTTATGTATCTACTTGCTTCTGCATGCTTATGCTCACGACACGGTTTTCAATGCATGCTTATGATTCAGTTTTATCGATACACATGTGCTTATCCTTGCACGTCATCTGGCTTTCGCCTCACCACTCGCCTGGGGAGTTCTGACTCCTCTGGATCCTCATGTCCAGGTCCTGGAGCTTGGACCGAAGGGGACCATCTTGCTGAGGATCAAGCTTACTTCTGTGGAGCAGACAGATCAACTGTAGTTCCAGTCCCATCCTTGCTCCCCCTTGTTGGCTCGCGGCTTCTCCAGTTATCTCGTGAGCGCCCTTTTGTACTGTTCATATATGTACATCTCTTTGTATTCTCGCATTTGCGCCTATCAGGTGATGTAATATTATTGTAATATTTATCACCTCTGGTGATAACTTTGTAATTGTACTCATATGTTGGAATGTATAATGCACCACTTGCTTCCGTACTCTGATTCTTACCTGTACTGATACTTAGCGTATATACGTGAGGGTATTTCTGACCTACGTATATACGTTGAAGTGACGTCTCCGTACCCGCAGGATCGGGGCGTTACAACGTCACATGTCCTAGTGATGGGGGGCACCTCTTGAATCCTCATGAGCCACCTCTAGAATCTCATACTTGATGTGTGTAATAAAGTGCCACGTAAAATAAAGTGTCACAACACATATCCTAGTGATGGCGGCTACCTCTTGAATCCTTGAGGGTCACCTCCAGAATCTCACATCTCCTGATTATTGTATTCCTGATATTGTATTCTTGTTTTCCCCGTAAATCGATATTGTGAAACTTAACTGGAAATAATTCTGAACATCTCTAATACAAATACAACTTGCACTGAGCAGGGGAAACTGATGGACTTCAATAAGTACGTCTTCATAATAGCTCAATGTTGCAACACTGTTCAAGACTACCTGAGGCCACATGAGTTCTGGTGGGTGTAATGGCACCCTCTATTGATTCTACCTGATACTATTGCGCCTAGCGGCGTGGGTTGGAGGCCATATTGAAGTCGTTGTCTCAGGCATGTATGGGGCCCATTATGAACATGATACCTTGATTTCTCATCAGTTTTTAGTAACCAACTCAGGACTACTCTTATGTGGATGTATTGTGAACTGGGACGCTAGGGCACATACCTAACATCTAAGTAGGACGAGTCCTAATAATAATGACAATAAACATGTTACTGACTTAACTCCTATACTGATCATGATTCTACAGACATGACATGACATGATTCCACAAACATGACATAACTCGACAACACTAACTCTCGACAACTCTGGTTATGTATATACCCAGTTGATGGTGAAGTGAGGTATATGGTATATAGATGAGGGTTTCCTTATTTGGATTATCCCCTCAACGTACTAATCTCGTGGATTCAGATATTGAGTTTATACTATTGATTTTGTCTACATTTACATTATACATATAGTGTAATGAATTACATATGCTTTCATTAATATGATTTGAACATGATTTCATGTATACATTAACACGTTTTCACATTACTTCATTTATTTCCTGTACATATGTATTTGCTTTTGCGCACGCCACTTGGCTTTCTTATGTACTCGCTGGGTTCCAGACAACCTTGAATCTGCACGTTCAGATCCGGAGCCTGGAGTATCAGGGACTTCCTGTTGCATATCGGAGTGCATAGCGAAAGCGTAGTAAGTCCCAGAATCGGAACCTGGCAGAAGCGTGAGATCACGTCAGATAGTCCTCCAGATCTATCTCCTTTATCTCACTCTTGAGAATCCTATTTAACTCCGGAGCATATTTCAGTTCCATATTTTGTGAATCTCTTGTAAATTTCTTGTAATTCATACATTTACATGCTCCAGTGATGTAATATTCATGTAATATTTGATTACATGCTGTAATAATAATGTACTTGGATTGTCATGCTGGAATGTACATTACCACTGTGCTTCCGTACTCTAATTTCTGACTGTACTGTTATACTTAGCGTACGTATGTGAGGGTATTTTCGCCTTGTGTATATACGTTACAGTAGCGTTTTCGTACCCGATAGGGCGGGGTGTTACAGTTATGTAGCTGTATTATACATCTATATAAATATGCTGATGGACTCGTATGGTACTGTGTGGGACAGTGTTATGTACTTTTATTACATGTAGTATATATAAAATCAGCAGTGTTTTTGCTTTATTATGATATTTGTTCAGGTCTATAGAAAGCTTAGCGTGTATACGCATGATTTACCATTCTACGTGTACGCGTCGCCGTTCATGTTACGTACAGTTAGATTGTATTATGGACAGTGGGGCGTGATAGATTTACAGGGATTAACATAAATATTATAATAGAAGGAACATGCTAGATACATGAGTTCAGGAGCACAAGATTTTTTGGGTGATAATCGTGTCAAATCCCCGTAAAGGTGATAATCATGAGTCAGATAATTAACGGTCAGGTGACATGGTACTGGGTGAAGTATACAGTACATGCAAGTACATGATAACAACATCATACAAGTGACATGTTATGCAACCAGTACATGAAACAGGTATAAGAAATCATTTTAAACTCTTAACAACCATAATATTAATAATAATTAATTATACTATTAAATATCTAGGTGGGGCTAGTTAAGCTGGAGCGAGGCTAGGCTGTATCAGCATTACGCTCGGGACATGACAGAGCTTAGCTCCTGGCGGAGCTAGCGTGCTGCTCTAGTTGATAACACGCTCGGCGAGGCTAACACTCGCGGTGAAGCAAGTGTATGAACGCCTTGCTAACGCACACGACGAAGCCACACTCGCGGCGAAGCTAGACGTACACGACGAAGCGAGCTTATGAACCTTAGCTAACACACGAGGCGTAGCCACACTCGCGGGTAATCTAAACATACACTGTGAAGCAAGCGTATGAACGCTTTGTTATCGCACGCGGTGAAGCTACGCTCGAGCGAATTTAGCAGTAAATTGTTGAGCTATAAGTTCACCTTCCCGACGGAGCTATTAAAATCTGAAGGTTAAGCTTGAAGGCTGAAGAGAACTCGGAGGTTAGAGAAAACCGAAGGCTAAGCCGGGAGGCTGGAGAAAAGCATGAAGGGTGAAGAAAAGCCCAGAGACTGAGGCAGAGTACAAGCACTATTACAAGCAGTTGCCTATACAAATATAAGTACTTGCCAATACAGATACAAGCACACGCCTATACAATTACACACATTCCCCTACATAAATACAAGCATCGCCTGCTCAATTACAACTTTGCCCATAATATTACTAACACACGCATGACCAAATAACCAATACTTGCGCATATAAAAACAAGTACTTGCCTATAACATGTCTGGGGCACGGCGGCGGACTCTGATGGAACTACGACTGAGTTAACGCACAAAGTGTGTTAAAGAGAGAGAGGAGAAAGAGAGGAAAAAAGAAAGAGAGAGTAAAAGAGAAAGAAAGAGAGAATGAAATAGAGAGAGAAATAGACTAAAAGAGAATGCATGAGCGAGAAAGTTAAAGAGAAAAGAGAGAGAAGAGAGAATATAAGTAGGTAAGGGAGAGAGAGAAGAGAGTAGGGAGAGAGAGAAGAGAGTAAAGAGAAAGAGAGAGAAAGAGAACCAGAACTATAGAGAGATCATAAGAGAGAAAAAAATAGAGAGAAAACGAACTAGAACTATAGAGAGATCAGAGGAGAGAGAGAAAGAGCAAGAAGAGAGGAAGGGAAACAAAGAGAAAGAGAGATAGAAGAGAGGGAAAGAGAGACATGGAGGGAGAGAGAACCAAAGTTTGAGAGAGAGAGAGGAGAGAAATAGAGAGAAAAGAGAGTGAGGTAGAGAGATGGCCAGGGGTGGCTGGCCGACGGCGCAGCCAGAGGAGAGGTGGGGGAGTCGACGGCCAGGGGCTGGCGGTGGCGCAGAGGTGGCCGGAGACGTGCAGGGGAGGAGGTGGCGCAGTTGGTGGAGAAGAGAAGGAGAGAGAAAAAGAAGAGGATAGAAAAAAAATAGAGAGAGGGAACTGGGTATGACCAGAAGGAAGGGAGGAGGCTGTGGGTGGTGGCGGCACTGCCTGGGCGTCACGATGACACTGGCATCGGCTGGACGGAGAAGAAAGGGAGGAGTGGAGAGAAATAGAGAGAGATGGAGATAGGTAAGTGAGAGAAAGTGGGGGTGGGTGATATTGGTGGTGGAAAGGTGGAGGAGGTGGTGGCGGCTTAGGTGGCCTGGGGAGGAGGCCGACAAAAGTGGGTGCCGGAGCTTGGAGAGAAAGAAAGGAGATAGAGAGCGGGAGATGTGAGTTAGATAGAGTATGGGAGAGAGAAAAAAAGATGAGGGAGAGAATAGAAGATGAGAAAGAGGGGGAGCCGGTTAAGGAGAGAGGGAGAGGAGAAAGTGAGAGGGAGAGAAGAGAAGACAGAAGAAATGAGAAGGAAGAAGAGAGGAGAAGATTGTAGAAGATGGGGAAAGAAAAGAAAAGAAAAGAACGGAAAAACGAGAATGGAAAAAGAAACAGAAGAAAAGAAAAGAAAAAGGAAGAAGTGAAAAAAAAAAAAATAATAAATAAATGAGCTGAGCTGGGCTCAGGGCTCGGGCTGGGCTCAGGGTATAGGATCAGGCTGGCCTTTGGTCCACAAAATACGAGCCAAATATAAAATAAAAAGCAGGGAAAAATAGAATTATACGAGCGAAAAATCAGGACATGTTTCTGGGTACGTATTCCAGGAACAGGGTGTTACACTCCCTCCATTCAATCTCTCAAAGGATGATACCGAGAATTCTCAGAAGCCGATGATTTCGAGAATTCTCAAGAAGTCGGTCCACGTTTTAAGATTTTTAGCATGTCAAATCAGCAATCTCGAGATTTTTGGCATGTCACATCGGCTAGATATCAACCACCACTGTCACATGATCTCATTCATCATGACACCAAGATCTTATTCATTCATTAATTTGCCAGCTGTCCTCCAGCCATGATAAGTCCGGATCAAATTCAAAGAAAAGCAATAATGAGTTAGATCTTCGCCTGTCTCAACCTCCAGAAGAGTTCAGAATATGAAAAGTCACCTCAAGTACTCTCACACGAAGTACAGAGGACACCTGACTACTCGGAGGAGTCCTCATTCAAGAAGATCGAATCTGCTCGCCTCCTTCTCTATCAAAGACGCAAAGAAAGAGGCAGCGGAGGGGCATATGTAGTGGTCAGATTTTGATCTTCATCAGGATCGCGACACGTGTTGCACCTCGTCGGGAGCATCTCGAATAAGCAACAAATTTGACATACCAACATGCCCATTCGGGCCCAATTAAGAAGAAAGTCTGAGCATCTTTCCAAATCAAGAAAGGCTGAGCATCTTCTCGAGATCACTCCTCCTTCCGAGGACACTCAGCTGTTCCCGAAGTCGCTCCTTTTTCTGAGGACCCCTCCGCCCTGAGAATTCCCGTGCTCCCAATCGTCCTGAGGTCCACTCCTTTTCAGAGATTTTTGCTCCGAGCAAGATAGCTACAACAATCGCCCTCATAGATCTCCACCTACAAATATTTACAACAACAAGCCTTTTTGATTTTCGTCTTCAGTTACGCAACATGACTCCCCCCACGTTCGTAACGTCCTGGGCAGTCATGGGCTGGTATGATTTTTGGAAAATCCCCAACAATCAAGTGCCGACAATCGCAGTCGTTACAACAACTCCACACATGAAGATCGTGGCAGTTGCGCCAATTTCGCTAGCATTCCATCCGCCTCCAGCCAACAATTGAGTATAAATGGAACTTTTCCTCCAATGAGAGGGGGATGGAATTCTAGAGGATTAAATTTGTAATATAGTGTTGAGAACTCCTTATAATCTTTCTGATTTAGTGGAATTCTCTCTCTTTGTTTCGTAATTTTTTTCCTTACGGGTTTTTCACGTAATTCTCTATTTGCGTTTGATTTACATTCCCGTTTATAGTTTAAGTGTAGATAAATTCTCTCAAAAAATTTACCTCTACAGTGGTGAAAGTGATAAATGACAGTGGGGACAAAGCCGATGATAAGTCCAATCCCGACGAGCCAATTCTTCAACACATCTGTTTTTGATACTCAAATCTTATCATGAAGCACTGAGGAGCATGTAAAAATCAATCCATAGTGATAGGAAAGTTTGTGATGATAAAATTACATATGGCAAAATATGTATGATAAGAGAGTTTATCATGAATATGATAGTTGAGATCATCGCTTTGGGGTAGAAACAATTTTTTGTTGGCTCGCATATATGATTTGTGGGCCATTTGACAGGTTGTTTATGCATCCCAACATGTAAGTAGTGTTGTGAATTCTACAAATCAATTTTTGTTTGATTTCAAATATTTTATACAGTTAAACTAACCAACTCACTATTAAGGACGTCTGTTTTTTTTTTCCACTCGATGTACAAGCAAAAAATATTTAAAATATTTAATTTTGATTAATAGATACTTGAAATAATATAGATCTAACTTCAAACGAATGGATCTTATATTCGGATGATGTTTGGCTGCATCTAAGTGGGAAGAATTCAGACTCAAATCCTTTCAGAACTACACAAGTTTATCTCGTACTAATTATACACGACTATTATCTTATTCGAGCACAACCCGTTTAGTTTAGAAGTGGACTTGAGTCTAAAAATCTAAGTTCAACGGCTAAGGTTTGGATGCAAGAACATTAAATGGATTCAGGCTTTATGCAAATCAGCGTGAATCCGGGCCCTTTTCACTCCTATTTTATTTTCAAATTGTTTCTCTTATTATAGCCAATTTATTCAAGGTGCATTAATTACTCTGTTAATTTGGCACCGACAAGTACAGAATTTTGATTCTAATAATACCATGTTCTGATTGACCTAACCAGTAATTAATTGCCATATAGAACTAATTTAATAATCCCACCCTAAATAATTAATTGCAACCACTAATCCAAATCACGTGACATTGCCAAACTATTCATCGACTAAAATGCAAATTCTAACATTGTCAAGGGCATACGCGAAAAAATTCACACGGAATCACTTCAGTTCGCTCTTCTTCAAACTTCAATCCTTTCTTCGCGCGACCGCGAAGTGAGACGCGCGAGCGCCGATCGAGATGCACGAGCTTCTCAATTAATTAATCCTCGCATAAAATTCGCGTCCAGTAATATATGCGACCGCAAGGTTCCTCCATTCACATGTCCAGATATTTTGGGTTTTACATGAGGAATAAGGAGTCTCGCATAGAGTGATCACCCACTCCCTCAGTGGGACGCGATTATATATTTTATTTCATTTAATTACTTATTTATTTTATTTTATTAAAAAAATGAAAAAAAGTTGAAAATTAACTGTGAAGAGAGATTTGAGAGCAAGTTTGAGCGAAGGGGAGAGGGGGAGAGAGGGAGAGCGTACAGCGCAGGTTTCAAATCTAAATATTTTGTTCGTCCGCGTCTTAGTCTTTCTCTCTCTGGGAAACCAAACCCTAGTTTCCTTCTCTTCTCTTCTTCGTCTTCGATGAAGATCTCTCAATCTCTGGCGATCTACTCGTGGATCATGGCGATCGTGCTCTCCCTCGCCCCCGCCGACTGCTTCTACCTCCCCGGCGTCGCTCCGATGGATTTCCAAAAGGTCAACTTCTCGATCTCTCCCCTCGCGTTTTTCTTCGCTCCGCTCTAGGAATTAATGTCGCACAATTCGTTTATCTTTTCGGGAGCCATTTCGTTTGAGATCTCGAGTTGATGATTTTACGCGGATTTGCGATTTTTTACTTATATTACTGTTTAGCGTTATAGGAGTTAGCGTTTGTTGGATCTTTGATTGGTAACATTGCCGGGACTTTGGGTGATAGATGAGAAAAGATGGAGTAAAGCTCGTATCTTTTACATTTGATTTATTTGCAATCCAATGTATTAGCGCGCATGCAAGATTCGTTTACTTGCTCGTGGCTGTTGGGGCTCATTTGTTCTACTGTATGAATTTTGAGCTAATTGAAACCATTTTGTAGATATAGTTTGTTGCATGCGTCAACTTTTTGCGCTATAACCTTAAAATTGTCTTTGTTCAAAGTATGTTGTTAGATCTAAGGCTAACATAACGTGTGTGCGCCTGCATGTAAGGGTGTTTAGCTCCATTGCTACAAACCAGTCTTGAGTCTCAAAACATGCACATGAGGAGACTGTTAGTTTAGCACTTAAAAATTGACATTTAGTAAGCTTAATTACGTATGCACTGTGTGCTTGTAGCTTGTGGAAATAGTTAAGAAGGAAGCTTAGAAAGATTTGAATTTTGACCCGCCCATTTGATTTAATGTGCTACTGCATATATGGACTCAGTCTATGATGTTGACATGTATTATGCAGCAGTTTGTGTTTAGTGTAGCATTTATTTATCTATTATTTCTTTGGGAATTTTTTTTTCATTGTATTGATTGCTACCGCGCTATGCCGGACCTGCATTAAAAAAAAAAGTGTGTCCAGGTCTGCAGTCAGAACTTGCTGTGTCCATCTTCAACTGTTCATAGTCAGAAACCTGTTTACTAGTTAGTAGTTTGTTTTCTAAATGACTAGATTCAGGGATGCGGATGTGTGCTACTTGACCAGTTTGCGCGTGATGGAATGTGCTGATTTATCTGGGTAGATACTTGTAATTGTTAGAAATTTTATCCCTATTTCTTATAAATTAAAACATGCAATAATTAAAACTTAGCACAAACCAAATTAAATGTGTATCAATTACTAAACATGCAATAAAATTAAAATAAAGAGTAAGATCGCTGGCCTGAGAAATGTAGTCGTGCACGCACTGCCCTAAAAGACAAATGGTCGGTCCTCTCGTCTGAACATCAAATTGGCCCCGTCAACTAGCGGTAAAAACTCCCCCGAAATCACCAACACCTGAGCTCAGATGCTAGCACCAGGCCTCTGCTCAGATTCAGAATGGTTCCCAAAAATAAAGAAAAGAGAAGAAAATTTAATTTAGGCTGAAGCCCTTCTCACGAAGAGTAAGCCTCAAAAGAAATATCAAAGAGAAAGAAGAGAAAATGAGAACTGTGTGTTGAGAACTGAGCTAGGGTTCTATTTATAGCCTTAGAACTCCAGTTGTTGTAACAACTCCATTAGAAAATTCGAGTAGTTAAGAGATTTTCTCAACTGACTTAGATCCTGAGACTTGATCAAAGTCGACTTGGTAAAATAAAATTTGAAATGAAAGCTTTTTTTCTTTTATTTTAATTCAAAAATCCAATAGTAATGGGTGATGAAATATACTTCCTCACTTCAAGTTGTGATTTCTAGAGGAGGAGATGTGGTTGATTCCTACTTTATCCAATTGAAGTCCTATGTACGAATTTGGCAGTTTAAGGAGACCTCCCTGAAACAGTATGTCCAGTCGTGAAAGTTCCTGTAGGCACTGTAGGCCCAATATGAGAGGATCTTTTAAGGAAATTGAAGAAAAGTAGAAAGAAAGAACTACAAAAATGGCTTGGTTGTGAACTCAGAATTGGAGAGAAGTGTGTCATTAGGAATCAATACAGGACCTTGGAAGATGGTGGCAGTATATAACTAATAAGAAAAGAAACAAAGGAGTGATGTTGAATATTTTGAAACCAACAAAAATATATCCTTTATTTTGTGTCTTGTCTTGCATTTATATAGCATATAAAAGTGACCCAATGGAAAAGTTTGTTTCATCGTAGGGGCTGTTTGGATTCAAGGAAGTGGGCAGAAGTGAGGTCACTTCCGTGTCCATCCAAACACCAGAAAAGAAAAATGAAAAACCCTTTTTCTTTTCTCTTTTCCGTTTTACACAAATCATTGTCTCACTTTCAAGGTGCTACAGTTAATTTTGTAGTCATTTAAATCTCATTTGTAATAAGTTGTAACTCAAAATAATTAATTTTGTGGTCATATAAATCTTACTTGCATTCTAATTACAGTCCAATTTTTTTCATAATTAATTTTTATTTTAATATTATTTTACAATCAACTTTGTGGTCAACCTTTCTACTTTCACTTTCACATTACCAATCAAACACTAGAAAAGAGATTATATTTTTTTCATTACACTTTCCAACTACCATCCAAACACCGGAAAAGAAACACAAATTCTCATTTTCCAAAAAGAAAAGAATCCTACTTCCTAAAATCCTACTTCCTCCTTCCTCACTTTCACCCACTTTCGGGCATCCAAACAGCTTCGTAAACATTCCAAATCCTTCAGATGGTGTGAGTTACGGGTGGAAACAAACCGAATCGAACAAAATACCACAAAAATTTCACAATATTTGAATTCGATACTATTTGCACTATTCAAGTTCGACTCAAATAGTAATTAGTATTTGTATTGGATTCAAAGCGAATATTCAACATTCGAAAAATATTTTCAAATATTCAGTTAAAGTCCTACAAACATGTTTTCTTTGAAAATTTCATGAATTTTGTATTCAATTCGATATTTGATTCGTTATTGGATTCATATTCGATTTGGTTAAATTATGGTTCAAAGTCTCAGTCTCGGCCGCCGACTCGTCCGGCACCAAGACGGATCGGTCTCGGCGACTAGGATTGGACTCGGACGATACGGGCAAAACACTACATAGAAAGCTAAAAATATTATGAAAAAATCATGACAAATCGTAAAAAAAAAATGAAGACATCAAAATTCATGCATCACATATTCAAAACATATCACCTAGCATACAAAACATAAAGTAAAAGTATAAATACAGGCATCGTCAGTAGAAACATATCAAAATACATGCATAATATAATAAATTTGCACAAAATAATTCTACCTGACCGGGTACATGTGCTATATGTTACTTCAATTTAGTGATACCATTATGGACTTGTTTCCCACAATAATTACACTTTGCAAGTTTTTTACTTCCACCAACAGGGGTACCATATTTCCATCCAATATCGCGTTGCTTTGGAGTCATATTGAAATTTAAAAAGTTATCTGTTAAATTAAATTAAAACTAAAATTAACTAAATTAATTAAATTAAAACTAAATTAAATTAAACTAAATTAAATTAAACTAAACTAATTTATACTAGATTAAATTAAATTAACTTAATTACCTAACTTTAATAAAATTATTAAATTACCTAACTTAATTAAAATTATAAAATTATATTAAATTAATTTAACCTAAGTTAAGTTAAGCTAAACTAATTTAAATTAAATTAAACTCAAATAAAAAAGAGAGAGACTGAGAGGGAGAGAGGAACAGAGGAGAGAAAGAGAACAGAGGGCGAGAGAGATAAGAATAGAGGGGAGAGAGACGGGGAGAGAGTCAAAGAGAGACTGAGGGGGATAGAGAGGGACTGAGGGGAGAGAAAGAGAGGAACAGAGGGAGAGAGAGACTGAGAAGTGAGAACAGAAGGAGAGAGAGACGGAGAGAGAGGGACTGAGAGAGGGACAGAGGGAGAGGGATCGACAGAGAAAGAGAGGGAGAGAGATCGACGGAGAGAGACAGGGAGAGAGAGGGAGAGAGAGGGTGAGAGAGACAAAGATCGATGGAGAGAGAGAGAGAGAGGGAGAGAGATCGACAAAAAAGAGAAGGAGAGAGATCAATGGAGAGAGAGAGACGCAGAGGGAGAGAGGGAGACAGCGATTGACGAGGAGAGAGAGGGAGAGAGATTACCTGGCCGGCGGAGCTAGGGCGACGACGGAGCGGGAGCTACGACGCAGCGATCTGGATTTCAGAGTTAAAATTTTTTTTCGCGTCGCAAGCCTCCCTTTAAACACGCTTCACTTCGATCATGGGCGCACAAGGGTTGATCCGCGTCGAACTCGGATCGGGAGTTCGACTTGGATCAACCCAATGACTCGGGCAACCGAGTTGGATCGGACGAGGCCGAGTTGTATTCGACTTGGCCAAGTCTTCGATCTGTGGGTTAAATCCCTCCCAATACTGTCACATTTAGATTTGACATTTAATTTCTTTAAAGTTTAATAATTACAAAGGTTAACCTGTTATTATATGTGTTTATATAATACTATAATTTATAAGGGGTTTAATGCATATGTTCTAAACAAATAGTTTAATGAACTAACAAATTGAATATTAAAAATGCTCGAATTCAATTTGTCTGATTCATGAATAGTAAAAATCATTTGTTAACTCCCAAATGATCACATTTAAATTTGACATTTTAGTCCTTTAAAGTTTAACAATTACAAAAGTTAGAGGGTGACATGTTATTATATGTGTTTATATAATATTATAATTTATAGGGGTTTAATGCATATGTACTAAGCAAATAGTTTAACGAACTAAAAAAATGATTCTTGAATATTAGAATGCTCAAATTCATTTTGTCTAATTCATGAATATTAAAATTCATTTATTTACTCTGAAATGATCACCCAAATTCAATTCATGAATATATAACTATTTGAAATTAAAAAAAATCATTTGTCCAGCTACTCGATTGAATTCGATTTGGGTGATCATTTGAGAGTAAACAAATGATTTTTAAATTCAAATAGTTTTGTATTAAAATGTTTCAGTTCAGTTCGATGGTGGCAGCATATAACTATTCTCAAATGATCAACCAAATAGAATTCAATCGAGTAGCTTTGGCTTTTCGCTTTAAATTTTTTCCCTTCCATTTCCATACCTCATAATTTCATTAAGGAGTATTAGTGTTAATCTTTTTTCATTTATATAAACTCCTCTTGTGCTTTAAAAGATCTATGTTCGTCGTCTATATGAACGCGTAAGAGCTTGTTGTTTATACATGCATGCATTTATTATCTTTCTTCATTTAATATCTTAATATATGCCTATACATTTAAAGTATATTGAGCAATGCCTGTTGTCACTAACGAAGATGGTTAAGTGGCATATGACTTTCAGTAAAGTCTCTTTCTATAATTATCTTGCTATTGTGACTTCAACACACAATTCTACCACATAAACACAAAACATTCTTCATAGAGCCACACCTTATTTACAAGAGGTCAATTGACAACCAAGTCAATCAAGAGATAAGAGGATAATACAGAGAGACTTTTTAGATCCATTGGCCTAGTTATTTGTTTGGGGATTATGTGAAAAATATTGTAAAGGTTGTGAGTCTTCAGACTAAGAAAGAGGAGTTGAACCGTGTCAGTTGCAGACTGTCTGGTGACTATTAGTCGGGAAATGCTTTTTCATAAAAATCCAAGGTTAGAGAGAAGTTTATCTTGATATTAGTATTATAAATTGTTGTGAATTATCATTAGGTACATGTAGAAAAAAAGTATGAGGTATGCCAGAACTCTCTTGCTTTGAGGAATTGTATTACAGAGGCATGAGGTTATGAATTTGGAAGGAGTTCTAGAGTCAAGAGAGTGGAATTAATGGATATATGGAGTTGGGAGGCTGAGCTCCTTATCGTTTATCTTGTTTCTCTTGTGGTAATCCTCTTTCAAGACTGATGTTCTTTTGGGAGTGCCTGGTGTATTATTAACTTTCCGATAGCAACAGTTAACAAAATTGAGGAAATAAATGTACTCTGTTCAACAGAAAATCTAGTTGACTTCTTATAGATAATAGAGGAAACGTGATAAGAAATTCGAACTGCTTAGCAACAGGTCAACATGAAGAGTGTCTTGAAAAGGGCATTCTACCATTACTTGGATGCTTCAACTTCTCAAAATTCTTTGCATTTTAGAGTTTACAATTAGACACATATGAATTGTTGTTTCATTGATACATCACTCATCAAAACCTTAGTGATGTCTTTGATTATGTTGCAATTTTTCATTTTACCACTGGGACTAGCATTAGGTCTAATTAGAAAATTTATAAAATTATGATGCAGTTAGTCGACACCAAAAGTTGGGAAATAGGCTTTTTTGTTGTTCTTGTTGTTTTTATGCGCAACTAGTGGAACTGATTTTTCATTGTGCAAGCAAGTGTGCCACATGCGTGTTTTTTTTTTTGGGACTGAAATTTCATTTGGCACTTTGGCCTATATTGTGCCTCATACATGAATTTGAATTGCTATAATATTTTTATCATTTGCTTATACCCTGTTTGCGGAACCTTGAAGGATTGCTGCATTAACTTAAAGTACATGACTAGAAAAGTTGGGCTTCACTGCCCACGAAATTGGCCATCAAGCTTCATGGCAAAGGCATTCCTTGCTGATAGTTACATTGGCCTGGAAACTTGGTGCCAACTTGGGGAGGGTTAGTGTAGGTTGATAATAGGCATAAAAAGATAAATGGCAATGGTGTGATGCCCCCATCAGTCAGTGTTTTGTACATGATTACATTGTCCAGCAGATCCTCTTTCTGATGCGGAAGAATAAAAGTGAGAAGCAAAGCGATGAAGGAATGAAGTGGAAAGTAGATTAATATTATAAATTATCAGAGGGTTTTTCTATCTCTCACTATTATTTAGTACAGTTATTGTAAAATTCAGAACTTCATAGAGCCTGTTAAATTGAGGCACTAAAATTTGTTCGTGGTACTCTCTTCACTCTGTCCTATAGATCCTTTTTGCTCTTACTCACGCGTTATGGTACTTGAAATCCATGGGACCCATGCATAGAACTATTTGCTACACAAGCATTCAGGAGCAGGATGCATATATCCTGGTACTGAAAGCTCTGTGCATATGGTACTTGGAATATCTATGTTATTAACTCTATTTTATAATTCATGCCTTATCGAAATGTATGGATAAAAAAAAGTGTGTGTGTGTGTGTGTGTGTGTGTGTGTGTGTGTGTGTGTGTGAACCTTCACTTATAGTGTAGAAATATGCCCAGAACCTGTATTTTTTTTTTGTAAATAGATTATCTCATTTAAACCTTCTCATTACCCCATTTTAATTCCTATTTTGTGAATAAAACTTATCCGCTTCATTTTTGCATCCACGTAGGCTGTGATTATGGCACAAGCACAAGCCACACAACTACACTTGTGAGGATTAGATGAATCCTTGTACAGATCTGGCTTCACTACGTTGTGATTATGGGGTGGATGAATCCTTGTACTGATCTCAATTTCATTTTTGCATCCACATGTTGTGATTATGGAACAACTAGACTTATCGGGGTTAGATGAATCCTTATACTGCATCCTTGTACTGATCTTGCTTTACTCTTAGTAGAAGTCCCCTGTCATAATTTTGTTATAGAAAATGTAGGGTCTATTAGTGAAAATCTATGTTGCACAGACATGGACACGTCGACATGGACACGATATGACACGACACGACATCCCGACACACAACATATTCTAGAAATAACATAGAAAATAGAAGTATCGTGTCTGCTTCGTGTCTCACATGTGTGTTCGACACATGTATGACATGACACGGCTCTACATCTAAGTGTCCGTGCTTTGAAGGTGAAAATTGTTGGGTTAGATATTCTCTAGGGGTAGTTTATGGGAGGGAGCAGAAGCAGAAGTACATAAGGTGGCTTGGGAAGTTGCAATGTATCATATTTCCTCTTGGAATATTTTGCGGGTTGGGGAGTTTGGGGGGTATAATAAAAGGCTGGTTATCAAGGACTTGGTTGTTTCTTAAGAAGTGTGACGTAATTTGTATTCAAGAAATGAAATTGAGGGTCCTACAATCTTATACTAAGAAACTGCAGATGGAAGGGACTTTAATAGATTAAATGGTTCATTGGGGGTTCACATTATAGCGTAGTAGGGTGGAATACTTGTAATTGAAGAGCTCCTCAGGCCTTGCTGTAGAATATCCTAAAATTTAATATATATTTCTCTCTAGTTTTTTTGTAAGTTAGCAATTTAATTTCTAGCTATATAAAATATCCTAAAATTTAATGTGTATTTCACCTTTTATTTACTGGTTAATCTTGTGTCAATTTTTAGCTCTTATTTCACTTTATTTATGTTTTTGATTCAATTTTTGATGGTCCTTGCAAGAATTTTTGTTTGTATGTGTGAGCAACTGAGAATGGAGTAACAAGTTTGGCTCAGCTAAGCTTAATTTACGTACGGTCATTGAAAGTATCTTTTCATATTTTCTATGCTTTGGAAAGCTTTAGACATATCACTATAGAGACTCATTCCTGCAATGATCATTTCTGAAATGTCAATTTTATTATGTTTGTCATAAATCTAAATTGGTTATTTCGCCTTTGTGCCATTTCTATTACTGAGGTATGCAAATTTTGGGTGCAGAAAGATCCACTGACGGTGAAAGTGAACAAACTGACTTCTATAAAAACTCAGCTTCCATATTCTTATTATTCGCTTCCTTATTGCAAGCCAAATACTATAATTGACAGTGCCGAAAACCTTGGAGAGGTTCTTCGTGGTGACCGTATTGAAAACTCTCCCTATGTGGTTAGATTTCATCTCAGTTAATTCTCCAAATACTGTGTTGACTTTATGTAGCTTTTATTTAGTTTTATTTAACTGAAATTATAAATTTTAATTTTCTAAATGTCTTTTATGTTCAGTTTGAGATGGGAGAACCGGATATGTGCCACATTGTCTGCAAGATAACTCTCACTGAAGAAGAAGCAAAAAACCTCAAGGAAAAGATACAGGACGAGTACCGGGTTAATATGTAAGACAACTGAGCTAAGAAAACCTGAGCCTTTTGCTATGGAAGTTTTACACTGAGATTGTTATGCACCATTGTTGTAATGCAAATGCATCAACGTGACTTATTACAGGATCCTTGATAATCTTCCACTAGTTGTTCCTATCAGAAGGCTGGATCAGGAATCTACTACAGTGTACCTATATGGGTTTCAAGTTGGCTTAAAAGGCCAATATACTGGAGTAATTACTTGCAGATACTCAAAATTGATGTGGTACACATTTCAAGATTTGATGACTACTTGTATTAAGACTTCTCAATCTTTTTGCAGAGCAAGGATGAAATATATTTTATCTACAACCATTTGTCCTTTCTCGTTAAATACCACAAGGATGCACAAATGGACCTTGCAAGGATAGTGGGATTTGAGGTCAAACCATTCAGGTTTTTTCTTATCCTTCAAAATTGAATGTGTGCACTTTTCGACTTTGTCTCGTCTTCTCCCACTGTCATTAATATTGCAGTGTTAAGCATGAGTATGAAGGTGACTGGAATGAAGGCAAGACTCGGCTAGCCACCTGTGATCCTCATGCAAAACAGACGGTTGTTAGATCTGAATCTCCACAGGAGGTGGAAGAGAAGAAGGACATTATATTCACATACGATGTTGAGTTTCAGGTATAACTCACTGACTACAAGCGGATGATAAACACATACGTACAGGATCAGCCCTTGTACGGCAGTCTGCTTGCATGCCTCTATACTATAAAAGGCTAGCCTATATATGGGTCTTTCTGATTGCAGGCCTTTATCCAATAAACTGTCTTTTAGTATATATTTAGCTTCCAAGTTCCGATTTTTTTACCCTTATGAAAAGTTTAAAGATTTTCCTATATTCTCTCAAAGTCTTCTATGTTACAAGAATCTGGTAGGACTGGTATATTTCAGAAGAGACCTCGGGTCACCTGACAAGGAACATTCAATGGAATATTCCTTCTTTTCTGTTTGATGTTAGCAAATAAATTATTGCTGGCAATTCGTGTTCCTCTCTGCGTGGTATAATTTCAGGGTTTTTCCACCAAGTGATAGATTATTGCTGGCAATGAGAGAGAGGTTTTCGCCTTCCCCAAAAAGTTCTCAACCAATTGAAACAATAAAGGCACAAAGAGTCATACCATGGGAGAGGGGTTTTGGAAGCCATGGTTTAATTATCCAGTGAAACTCTATTAACATGGAAAGTTTTAACGTACAAGATTTTGTGGAAATATAAACAAGCGATATACTGATATGTTTTCTTAATTCTGGGAAGTCTGAAAATACGGACGATTTTAGTGGAATATTAAAAAAAAACCCAATTTGAAAAATGACATTTGAAGATCAATCTTATGGAAGAAAATAACTACATGCCCATGTCCGTACTCCAACGCAAACTAATTATTATATACCATAAATTAAACATTTTTCAGATTCATTAGCTTGTAACTAAGCCAAGCCTCAGACGTGCAGTGAAGTAATGCATGGTAATTAGGAAGCTATCAAAACAGTAATAAATATTCATAATGTGATAAAAAGGATATTTGTGCATCCATAAAGCACAAAAGATACTACAAGTATCAAATTATAGCATTTGATACTAACCCGTGGTTCTTTTTTTCCCCCCTCCACAGGAGAGTGATGTTAAGTGGGCATCTCGCTGGGACACTTACCTCGTAATGAAGGATGACCAGATCCACTGGTTTTCCATCGTCAACTCTCTGATGATTGTCCTCTTTCTGTCCGGCATGGTGGCCATGATCATGTTGCGAACCCTATACTGGGACATCTCGAAGTACCACCAGCTTGAAACACAAGAGGAAGTCCAAGAAGAGCCGGGTTGGAAACTAGTCCATGGTGATGTGTTCAGGCCTCCAGCCAATTCTGATCTTCTATGTGTCTATGTCGGCACTGGTGTCCAGTTCTTCCTTATGCTACTTGTGACCATAATGTTTGCGGTTCTTGGCTTCCTGTCCCCATCGAACCGAGGAGGATTGATGACAGCCATGCTCCTCCTCTGGGTCTTTATGGGCATTTTTGCTGGATACTCCTCTTCACGGCTGTACAAGATGTTCAAAGGTTCAGAATGGAAGAAATTACTCTGAAAACAGCTTTCATGTTCCCTGGCATCGCCTTTGCTATCTTCTTTGTGCTGAATGCCCTCACCTGGGGAGAGAAATCTTCTGGCGCTGTGCCCTTCACCACCATGTTTGCACTCGTCTTGCTTTGGTTCGGTATCTCGGTTCCTCTGGTGTTTGTGGGAAGTTACTTTGGGTTCAAGAAGCCAGCCATTGACGACCCTGTGAAGACCAACAAGATCCCCAGGCAAATCCCGGAGCAAGCGTGGTACATGAACCCCATCTTCTCAATACTGATTGGTGGAATCCTTCCCTTTGGAGCTGTGTTCATCGAGCTCTTCTTCATTTTAACTTCAATTTGGCTTCACCAGTTCTACTACATATTTGGGTTCCTCTTCCTGGTCTTTATCATCCTTGTTGTCACCTGTGCTGAGATCACAGTCGTACTGTGCTACTTCCAGCTCTGCAGTGAAGATTACTTGTGGTGGTGGAGATCTTACTTGATCTCAGGTTCTTCTGCACTCTATCTGTTCCTCTACACAACATTCTACTTCTTCACTAAACTGGAGATCACGAAGCCAGTATCCGGGATTTTATACTTTGGTTACATGCTCATTGCTTCATATTCTTTGTAATATCCCTAATCTAAACTACTGTATTTTTTATTTTCTCCAAGTATTTATTTTGAGTTAACCAGTATTTTTATTTAATCAAGTTAAATTATTATTTTTCCTAAGATTATTATTATTAAGTATGAAAATTATTTTGAGACAGTAGATAGTAATTTGACATTTTATATTTACCATTATTATTATTGATTGATATTTAAATATTATTTCCAGTGTTTCATTAAGGTCATTATTGTTTATTAATATTTTTACTCCATTGTGATTATTATTTATTGTTAATGTATTATTATTCTATTGTTGGCATTCAGTAATTATGATTTGCGTTACTATTATTTTATTTATTTAATTTGGATATTGGCATTGGTACTTATGTTATTTATTCAGGTTGTGTTTCACTTGTTGGCCTCTCTCCCTACTTCCCATTTGCCATTGATGATCCTATGACTATTTGGATTCTAGCCCATTATCCATATTCTTGTTGTCTTGATCCTTATACCCATTATGAGACCCGATGCCATACCCGCTATCTAATTCATTACCCAAACCCATGACCCGTTCCTAATCCTATACCCATTAGCCCATTCGGATCCTAACCCGGTTGCCTAGACCCAACCCAATACCACCCTACTATATAATCCTATTGATACCAAACCCTAAACCTAATTAACAAATCCCTAAACTCATCTCCTCCCACACACACAGCCGCCTCCTCCCAATCTTCATCTTCCTCCACTTGCAGTCCGCGACCTCCTCCCTCTCCATCTAGCCGCAACAGAGGCAGCAAGAGCAGCACCACCACAGCCCCTTGTGCGCCACCAGCAGGCCCAGCCCAGGCCGTGCACCTCCTCCCTTCTCCATGGCAGCAGCAAGGGAAAGATCCAGCGGCAGCAGCAGATCTGGACAGCCCTTGTCCAGATCTGTGCAACACCTCCGACGAGCACCAAATCCCCTCCACGGCGACTCGGCAACACCGCCAACCGGCCAGCCAAGTCCCCAGCAGACCCGGACAGCAACCGACAGCCCGTGGCATCCTCCAACAGCGACTCGGCAGCCGAATCCAGATCTGGACAGCAGCAGATCTGCACCTTCGGCAGCGAGCGAGCAGGCCGTTCTCCCGATCCACGCCATCCCGTCGCCGGAGACCAGCACGGTGACCTTCCCCAGTGTCTTGGCCACCCCCCCATGCAGTCCGTTGGCGAGGAATCGCACCACAGCGACCATGGCAGCAACTCGCTCGACGACGCGCACGGCAGATCCAGATTCAGACCAGCAGCACAAGCAGCGGGCGAGCGGCGATTCCAGGCCCTTCCGGCGAGCGCGAGACCTCCAGCTTGCTGCCATGCCTTCTCCAGCAACCTGGCTACCTTCCCATGCGGTCCGACAGCGAAAAGCGGCACCACGGCGACCGTAACGGCGACTCACCCGGTAATGCGCAGATTTCCCAATGTGAGTGTTTCTCTCCCTCTTTCTATTTTCTATCTCATTATTATATGCATTGGTTTATAGATGTATTTTAATGTGTATGTAGAGTGAATGTAGAACTTGTATACTTTGTTGTGTGAGAGAGAGGAGGCATATACATGTTTTATTGTGTAGAGATCACCGAGCATGAAGGTGGACGGTCATCTCCCGTTTATTTTACATGTTGGATGTATAGGAATATGATATGCATGATTCTTGATACATGTTAGAACCCCCATGTTTGTCCTATGTATATCTAGAGTATTGTTGTAGACATAACAAGATGTAGCATGAGGGTGATTGAGATGGATATTAGTGGTAATGACTTGATCTAATAGAGCTTAGATGCACGTATATGTGGTGATACCGAATATTGGGATATCATGTTTGACCTTAATAGAAATGTGAACTCTTGAGGATTGGGGATCATAGTTGTATGTTAAAGTGAGATGACTAATACTGGATATTGTTATATGTTGGAATGACGATTATTGAATCAGATTACTAGATATGTAATGGAATTTGACGATCATGTAACTGTTGGGAATGTGAGTTGGATATGATGACTTTGGATTGATCTGGGACTTATGCTATTTACATAGAATGGTGATCGGAGATTAGACAAAGACCTTATTAGTGGATATTTGAGGACATGTTAGATATGATCTTACCTTAATAAAAGATTAGTGTTCTTGACGATTGGATGGTACATGGACTTATTCTGATTTGGACTGAATTAGAGTTATAGAGGTCAGATGATATATTTCATGTAGAGGACTTTCTTGGACTTGTTATCCTTTCATTGATAATAATTTAAGTGATGATTCATTCAGATGTTGATGTGTACTTGTTATGATATTAGAGACTGGATTACTTGATAGCTATTGATCGACTTTACTTATTGGTGACTTTGAGAGTGATGTATGGATGGTCTTGAGAACTTGAGTTTATAGTACTTTGCTTGGATTAGTCTGTTCATGACCAGTAGATTATTACTCACCTTGGATAATCTTGTTTTACCTGTGAAACCTGACTGGTTATTCTTTATATATATACCTGACAACTATCATGTTCATGTTACTGAAATTTGCTGGGAAAAATATTATTACACGGTAACAACACCCGCATGTTCACTTGTTATATATTCCTGTTATACCGGTATCCTGTTACTTGACATGTTGTACTCCTGTTATACCGGTATCTTGACTTTCACATGCTGATATTGTTACCGTGACTACCACTGAGTTATCCCAGTAATTAAAGTAACATGCACATTAAATAAACTTGATAAACTAAAACATGATAACACACAACTTGCACTGGGCTTGGGGAGATTGATGGAGGAGACAGCGTCCGTATTTTGGGTGGACCTAGGATTTAGGTTGCGCAGCCGAAAGAGGGTTCCACTGCAGGGTTCCCGTGGGGTGACTGGCACCCCGTCCTGTTTATTCCTGTTTACATGTTCCTGACTACCTAGCGGTAGGTCCTGGTTCAGCGCCAGGAGTCTGGGCCGTGGTCCCGGGTATGTACGGGACCCACCTAAAGCATGGACAATGTCTCCAACCGATCAGTTTCAATAACTTAAGGGCATCGATCGGCATGTGTGGTAGGCGTAGTATGGGATGCGTCTATTGCATGTGACAATTGGTGTTCGCTGACATAATTAATAATAAACTGTTGATGCTTTGTGACTGACTGTAATCACCTGGTTGTATATTTATATATCATTATGATAGACCCATGATTGTAACCAGGACCAGACTTATGACCAGACTTGGATACCAACCTAGTGACATGTGATAGGTTACACATATAGACATCTGTTGATTGCTACAGTTGCTTTACTGGTCTTATACCTGTACTCTTATTCTTGCTGTCTTTATTCGTGTTGCTTTCATTGTTCAGTTATTCATCCTGTTATTTAGTCTCTTATATTTGCAGTTGTTCTTATTACTATTTATGCACATGGTTTATTCTGCACGAGTTCTTTCCCCTTTACACACACACTCATTATGGTCGCGTTCTGACGACCCTGGATTTGCACGTCCAGCTATTGGACGATTGTTTCTAATGTGCAGGTGTTGATGAGGCGGTACGCTTTGCGAGGAGCTTGGGTCCTCTTCCTTTGATTCTGGTATACTTGAATTTCATTCTTGTTATTATTCTTTGATTCCTGTATATCACCTTTGACTTCTATTCAGCTATCATTTTCTTCCCGTTATTCATTGCTATCATGTGTGGTCTTATATGTATTACTGCAGTGTTCATTGATCATTATGCTTCCGATTTATAGCTTGTTCAGGTTACAATTGAGGCTTAGCGCGTATACGAGGGGTATTTTACCTCGCATATATGCGTCGCAATAACGTCTCCGTATCTTTAAGATCGGGGCGTTACATTCTTTCTTTGTGCTCACGGGGACTATTGGATTCTATGCTTGCTTCTGGTTCACAAGGCTGATCTATTCATCCGTTAAGATCGACTGAACACAAATTCCGAATAATTTGATTTTGTGCGTACACCGAAAGCGTTCTGGATTAGCTCACCCGGGTAATTATTTAACATCCATGATCTTAGAAGTGGCCATATCGTATATCTTTCTACGCGTCTTTTTGTTCAGATTCTCTAGGATTAGTAGCTTCTTTTATTTACCTTTGTAACCTTTTAATGTTTCCCAGTAATTAAATAGGTTCTCTCAGGCATGTTTCAAGAATTAAGAATTCTTTCTCATACGTTCAGTTTGCTATTCTTTCCCCCACATTCGGCAATGTTTATTTCCATCTTGTTTGTAAATCTCTGAACAATGGTGTCACCCGTATCATAATATTTATCGTAGTATTCATGATCTACTATTGTTGTATGTAGCACTGCACCTTGTATTATAATATTTATCATAGTATTCATGATGAGGACATCATGCCACCGCCCAGGAGCAGGTTCGATCGAGTATACTTCAGGAAGCGACGCGCTGGTCTTCTATGACTCTAGATGTGACTTGTTTCAGGCTTTATTGATAGCAGATGTTTTAGCTTTATTTGTGTTCCTTTTATTTTGTTCTTTTGTGGACGTTTAGTACCACATCGGTTATTTCCCAGTACTTCTCTTTTGTAAAGCCTATATAAGGCCCCCTAGACTATTGTATTGGAAAACTAATGAATGATTAAAACTTTTCCTCAAATTATTTGTTAAATTCTTGAGTTCTGCTGCTCTCGAGTTTAGGGTGAGAAGCCCGTGCAAGGGGTGGAAACCCAAATTTTATCTTATCCTCAATTTTAATTTCGGTTATGATTTGAAGGTGATTGCGATCCAGGTGGTTTTACATCATTTTGGTATCAGAGCACCGGTTTTCAATCCCCTTCAATATTGTCTTTTTTTCAAATTTTCAGTCCCCAAACCCTAGATCTATTTCAGATCCATTCCAAAAAAAAAAAAAAAAAAAATTTTACACTGTTCAAAAAAAGAAAAGAAAAGTACAGTGACAAAAAAAAAAAATCATCATCGAAAATCCCTGAGAATTCCCAACTCGCACTGTTCATCTCCTCTTCAGCAACTCCCGCCGCCTTCGACGCCGCCCACGATCCGCCACCACCGCAGTCGGAGCGTCGCCATCTCCAACCATCGTCTTCGTCCTCTTCCTCTGCCACGTTCGACAGAGCCGTCGTCGCCCAGATCTCATCGCCGGTGCTCCCTGAGCCGGGTTCACCGCCACTGTCTCTGGTACACATCAACACCACCACCGTCGCTGCCTCCTCCACCCTCTAGGTCGATCAATCGAGATCTCAGACGACTTCGCTCCCGCCAGACCTCCTCAGCGTCGCCGGATCTCCCCTCTGAGCCTCGATCGGAGCTCTACCGACCTCCCAAACGCCTTGCCGGACACCGTTGGGTCTCGACGACACTAGATCGGAGCGTCGCCACCCAATCCGAGCTCCATCGACCCCTAGCAAGTCGGCCGACTTCAAATCGAAGCTCCGCCATCGGTAGCAGTCGTCGCGACTTTGCCGAGATCCAGATCCCAGTTGCCGCGCCTCTGTCGCCTTGGTCCTTACCTCGCTAGAGCGTCCAGAGCAACCCACCCCATCATCTACAGCTACGACAACGTCACCAGAGTTCTGTCAGCCTCCTCCGACGCTTCCAGTCTCGCCGGAGCGCCGCCGTGACCGGGTCTCCAGCTTCGCTGGCCATCTCTGCCGACTAAGTCCGCCGCCTGCGTCGCCGTCTCCTGCCCTAGCTGTGAGCGCGGGTGATTGAAATTGGGATCGGGTGAGTTGTGTCCAAGCGGGTGAGGGTTTTTGACCCGTTTGACATTTAACAGGAGGAAGCAATTTGGTCGGATCCAAATGAACCCGACCGGACCCAGCCAAGGCTATTGGTCTGGCTGAGTCCAACTCAGTCAGACTCAGCCTGAGTCAACTAGACCTGAGTCAGCACAGTTCAGAAAAGCAGCATCACTTCCGACGGCTGTTCAGGGCTCATTTCAAGTCCAAATTGAGCCATTTTTGAGGCAGTGGATTCGTGACGACCAGTACTACGCGCCTACAGCAGGATCGCTCAGGTTTGAGTTACGGTCGCCTTCCCAGGTAACTCTGAATATTCTGTCAGTAATTCCTGTCATCAAATTAAAGTAGCTAGTTCTTCCAATCTGTCGCATGATAGAATTTATTGACTGTTGCCCACTAAATAAGTGAGTTGTGTGATTCTGATCTTGAGTGGTAACCGACCTAATATTAATTGTGCAACTAAATTAATTTGAATCTGTGATTACTTGATATATCGTGAAGTTAACTGTATCAGCACGTGTCTTTATCACTGTCTCCACATTACAATTTCTTAATCACGTGTTAGTCTCATTAGCTTAAAATTGGTATTATCTTTCACCATTCTAATCTCTGACTCCTCCTGCATAACATATATATCCTAAGGACAGCTTGCATTTAGGGTCAGCGAGAATCTTGCATGCCTACTAGAAGTGGTAGAACTTTCTCTATAGGCGAAACTTCAGCACCAATGGACCCTAGCATTCATGATACCCTGAACACAATCCTACAAAAGATAGAGAGCATGGACATGCAACTACAAGAAGTTAAGGATCAGGTTGATGTCAACTGTAGGGATCTAGCAACTAGAATTGGTAGGCTAGAAACCAATAGGAGAAGAATCAGGGATGATGAGAGTTCTCGAAATGACAGTAGGTCTCCTAGGCGTGAGCGAAGCCATGACAGTAGGTCTCCTAGGCGTGAGCGAGGCCCACCTTACCGAACAACTGATGCCGAAGCCCAGTATATCAGGAGCGTTAAAGTTGATGCTCCTTCTTTTGACGGGCGTTTAGACCCTCAGGTCTATATAGATTGGCAGTTGGCTATGGACCGATATTTTCGTTGGCATGACATGTTTGAATCAAGAAAGGTTCGACTGGCCGTAATGAAATTAACAGGACAAGCTGGGCAATACTGGGAGAACCTAGAGAGGATGATGAGGTACAGAAGGGAAGACCCCGTGGACACTTGGGAAAGCATGAAAGAGAAGCTTATGATGAAGTATGTTCCACCATCATTCAGTCAACAATTGTTGGACAAATGGAATCGATGGACCCAGGGAAACAAGTCAGCCGCTGATTACATTGCTAAGTTTGATGAATATCTGAATCGGTGTGGAGCTATTGAGTTAGAATCTCCCGAACAGACCCTATCTAGGTTTAGGTCCGGTCTTAGGGATGATTATCGCCGAGAGCTCATTGCTCGAGGCATCACGACTCTAGAACAGGCATATCAGCTAGTCACCGACTTAGATGAGTCTAGAGGATCCTACTTTAACCGAAGTAATTTTAAGGATAACTCTAGAACCACCACTACTGGACAGCCAAGCTTCAACCGAACACTTCCTACCGCAAGTAAACCTGCCTCCAGTTCCTCTAGCGTCAAACCAGCAGGTCCTTCTGGTGCAAAGCCCTTCGTATCCGAGAAGAGAACGGTAAGTGAACCAGGAAAAGTCAACCCTAGAACCCAATGCTACAGGTGTCAAGGGTATGGTCACCTTGCCAGCCAGTGCCCGAGTCAAACCAAAACCCTCTTTGTCGAAGTTCCCATTGAAGATATAGAAGGAGAGGATGATGGAGAAGAAGTGGTGCACCAACAAGACGATGACTCGGATGCCTCTGTCGAAGAGTATGAATTTAATGGGTGCATCCGAACTGTGGAAATGACGAGCTTACCTCCTAATGTAGCTCGCACCCAATTAGGAGTGGTTAGATGTACTTTAACCCAGCCTGAACCACTCAACGACTGGAGAAATTGCCATATTTCAAACTTGCACAAAAATTGGCAATAAGAACTGCAAGGTAATAGTGGATAGTGGCAGCTGCATCAACGCTGTGGCATCAAAGTTAATCACCACCTTGGGGATGACACCGGTGAAGCATCCAAACCCCTACAAGGTTACATGGGTCGATGCTACATCTATAGATGTTCAAGAGAGATGTCAAATTCCCATCCAGTTTGCCACATACACAGAAAACGTGTGGTGTGACATACTCCCCATGAATGTAGGTCATATCATTTTGGGTCGACCATGGTTATTTGACCTAGATGTGACCATACATGGACGTACCAATCAGTGTTCGTTCGTCCATAATGGGAAAAAGGTGAAGATTATGCCAAATCAACCGAAGCCGCCAACCCGAGAGAAAGAGGCTGATAAAGGGAAAGATAAAGTGGACGTTATAAATCTAAAAAAAGGGTTGATAAGGGCAAAGGTAAGATGGAAATGAATTTGATTAGTCACGATCAAATTGAAAAGAGCTTGCAGGATGGTTCTACTTGTTATGCTCTCGTGGCTCGAGAGGCTAGCCGGGATATCGGGGAGCAGATTCCTGAGCACATTAAACCAATTCTGGAGGAGTTTTCTGAAACCCTCCCACAAGATCTTCCAGGTGAGTTGCCCCCTATGCGAGACATTCAACATGCTATTGACTTAATCCCAGGAGCAACTTTACCAAATTTGCCTCACTATAGAATGAACCCAACTGAACATGCGGAATTGCAACGGCAAGTGGAAGAGCTACTTGACAAGGGGTTCATCAAAGAGAGCTTGAGCCCATGTGCGGTTCCCGCACTTTTGGCGCCAAAGAAGGATGGTACATGGCGTATGTGTGTGGATAGTCGTGCAATCAATAAAATTACCGTCAAGTACCGTTTTCCCATTCCCCGTCTTGATGATATGCTGGATCTGATGTCAGGTGCCACAATCTTCTCCAAGATTGATCTTAAGAGCGGGTACCATCAAATTAGAATCCGACCCGGGGATGAATGGAAAACCGCATTTAAGACTAAAGACGGGTTATATGAATGGTTGATTATGCCATTTGGACTGTCCAATGCTCCAAGCACCTTCATGAGAGTAATGACCCAATTGTTTCGACCGTTTATCGGTAAGTTCGTGGTGGTCTATTTTGATGACATACTGATCTATAGCCAAACCCAGGAGCAACATGTGGGACATCTGAGGCAAGTCCTCTGCACACTCCATGCTGAGAAATTTTATGCAAATCCAAAAAAGTGTGCTTTTTGTATAGACATGGTTATCTTCCTAGGATTTGTGGTTTCCTCCGAGGGGGTTTCCGCAGACCCTGAGAAAGTGAAGGCAATAACCGAGTGGCCACAACCCCGGACGATTAGGGAAGTCAGAAGTTTTCACGGGTTAGCCACTTTCTACCGTCGGTTCATCAAGAATTTTAGTGCTATTATGGCACCTATAACCGACTGTTTAAAGAGCGAGGTGTTCCAGTGGACTCCGGCTGCCTCCAAGGCTTTCGCTGAAATAAAGAAGAAGATGACGGAAGCTCCCGTAATGCGTCTCCCTGATTTTCAAAAGCTTTTGAAGTAACTTGTGACGCATCGGGACTAGCGATAGGTGGTGTACTGAGTCAGGAAAACCACCCGGTTGCTTATTTCAGCGAAAAACTAAATGATGCCCGCCAATGCTACTCCACTTATGATAAAGAATTTTATGCGGTTATACAGGCGTTGCGCTACTGGAGACATTATCTGTTGCCACAGGAATTCGTGTTGTACTCAGATCACGAAGCGTTAAGATATCTCAACTCCCAGAAGAGATTAAACGCGAGGCATAGCAAATGGGTGGAGTTCTTGCAGGATTACACTTTTGTTCTCAAACATAAAGCAGGCATCGAGAATAAGGTCGCTGATGCGCTGAGTCGACGTGTCACGATCTTGGTGGCAATGAGCACAGAAGTGGTTGGATTTGAGAAATTAAAAGAGGAGTATGAATCATGTCCCGATTTTGGGAAAATTTATGTCACGTTACGAGACGGCCCTGTTCGTGAGATGTACGGTTTTCTCCTTCAAGACGGTTATCTCTTCCGATTTCGTAAGTTGTGTATTCCCCGTACGTCCCTCAGGGATTTTCTCTCTTGGGAACTACATGCTGGAGGTCTGGCGGGACATTTCGGTCAGAACAAGACAATTGAGGCCGTTGAACACCGATTTTACTGGCCGAGTCTGAAAAGAGATGTCTCTAAGGTAGTTAGCCAATGTCGCACTTGTCAACTGGCCAAGCAACAAAAGCAGATTGCCGGACCTTACACTCCTCTTCCTGTACCTAATTGCCCCTGGCAAGACGTGAGCCTAGACTTCATACTAGGACCGCCTAAAACTCAAAAAAGCACGATTCTATCCTAGTGGTAGTTGACCGATTCTCAAAATGGCTCACTTCATCCCGTGTTCCAAGACCTCAGATGCGTCTCGAGTGGCTGTCTTATTCTTTGATCATATCGTAAAGTTGCACGGGATACCTAAAACCATGGTGTCTGATAGGGATGTTAAGTTTGTTAGCTATTTCTGGAAAACACTTTGGCATAAGATGGGCACCAAACTGAAATTCTCAACCGCCTTTCACCCACAGACAGATGGTCAAACAGAGGTGGTAAACAGATCGCTAGGAAATCTCCTCAGGTGTCTAGTTGGAGAAAATTTAAAAACTTGGGATCTCATTTTGCCTATGGCTGAATTTGCATATAACGGATCTGTCAATAGGACTACGGGTCTCAGTCCTTTTGAAATAGTAAACGGTTTTAAGCCCAGGCAACCCATTGATTTAATTCCCATGGCTCATCATCATTCTAGGGTATCAGACTCCGCATCAGCATTTGCATCCCATATCCATGCATTACATGAGGAAGTCAGAAACAAGATAATGAAAAATAATACTGATTATAAAGCTTCTGCAGATCTACATCGCCGATTAAGGTCTTTTAATGTCGGAGATTATGTGATGGTCCGCATGCAACCCGAACGGTTTTCACCAGGAACCGTGAAGAAATTACACGCGCGAAGTGCATGGCCATTCAAGATTATCAAGAAAATCAATTCAAATGCCTATGTGGTAGATCTCCCACCTGACTTTGGCATCAGTTGCACCTTTAATGTTGAGGATTTGGTTCCATATCGAGGTACTTTTGATACCCCTTCTGATCTATTTATGGATGAGCCAAGCCAGGACCTTCTTTCTGAGAGCCCCCCACTACCTCCACTTCCCCCTAAAATGTCCTATGCAACAGAACATATAGATTCTATCTTGGATGATCAGATTATCTCTACTGGAGATGGAGGGACGAGACGCTATCTCATTAAGTGGACGGGAAAACCTGATTCAGAAAATTCTTGGATTACCGAGGAAGACCTCCAGCATCTTGATCCTGATCGACTGGAGCACTATCACAGCAGACAACAGTTCTGTCCCCCACACTCGACAGGGTCGAGCTCTTTCCACCCGGGGGGAATTGATGAGGACATCATGCCACCGCCCAGGAGCAGGTTCGATCGAGTATACTTCAGGAAGCGACGCGCTGGTCTTCTATGGCTCTAGATGTGACTTGTTTCAGGCTTTATTGATAGCAGATGTTTTAGCTTTATTTGTGTTCCTTTTATTTTGTTCTTTTGTGGACGTTTAGTACCACATCGGTTATTTCCCAGTACTTCTCTCTTGTAAAGCCTATATAAGGCCCCCTAAACTATTGTATTGGAAAACTAATGAATGATTAAAACTTTTCCTCAAATTATTTGTTAAATTCTTGAGTTCTGCTGCTCTCGAGTTTAGGGTGAGTGCAAGGGGTGGAAACCCAAAATTTATCTTATCCTCAATTTAATTTCGGTTATGATTTGAAGGTGATTGCGATCCAGGTGGTTTTACATCAATTCATGATCTACTATAGTTGAATGTAGCACTGCACCTTGCGCATGCCCATGAGTCACTGAATTTTGATATAGTTTTTTCAAGTTGCAGATAAATATTCATTACCTTTTTCTCCTTTGAATTGAAGAGGAGAAGAAAGCAAATCCTTTTGGATCGCTTTTAAATAAATAGTGTTCTCATAGGAGAAGCCTGTGTATGCTTTTTCTGTTGACATTGTTTACTACTGTTAAGCCTGTGTATGCTTTTTCTATTGACATAGTTTACTACTGTATTGTTTTAATCTGAATGAATTCTTCTTTTTATGGAATTATAGGCTTGATCATGGAAGAAGAAATTTTCTGACTTTTTTTCCTAAGAAAAGGGTTAATAATCATGTTAAGTTAATTTTAATTTTTTGTATTTTAGGAGTTATTATTGTATCATTGTGTTTGTTGGTAATCTTACCTCAGATGGTGAGCATATTTCACTTGTATTATACTTAGCTTTATGTCATAATAGCTTTACGTGCGCCAAATCACAATTGCAAGATCCAAATCAGATTGGAGGCATTTTGGCTGGAACCAAATCTTGATTTTGGCTGGAACCAAATCTTGCGATCTGGAAAATTTTTCTTGTTAAAATTCATCTACATCATTTAAAGTAGCTAAAACAAAAATCAAGACAACTAGAACATAAGTTGCTCAGATTTAGGGTATGATGCATGCACATTCTTGCTTAAATTGATACTTTGCTATTAGTTTTATGCCTATTTGATGCATGGTAAATGTGGGTTTTTTTTTTGTTGGGGTGGGGGTGGCGGCTTACCATCACCTAAACTGATATTTTCAGAATGAACTAGCAAGTCTTTAAAATTTTAATATACCCAATGAGTCTCGCTAGTAAAAAGACGAGAGTGGGTTGAGAATCGCAAGTTCAAATCTGGCCATAGCCTATGTTTAAAAAAAAAGGTATCAACTGGCCGAAGAGCGTGTGGGTGGGTCGTTTTTTTTTTTAGGGGCGGTTGTGAAATCTTTGTGGTTTATATATATATATATATTTATATATAGGATTAAACCACAAAGATTTCACAACCTCTCCTTTGATTTCGTTACTGCTATCGTTTCAATCAATTTTGCTTAGGGATGTCAAATGGGTCGGCACGGCCCAATCCAGACACGACGGGCCAAAGGGGCCGGGCCGAGCCTGCCCTGTTGCCAAAACTTTGCCGGCCTGGGCTTTCCTTTAGGGAACTCGGGTACGGCCCGCGACCCGTCCGACCCGATTATTTATTAAAAATAAAAATAAAATCTAAAAATTTCTTAGTTCATGCTAATTTTTTTAAAAATTTTTAAAAATTTCTAAAAAATCTCAAAAAATCCTAAGTGAAAAAATTTCTAAAAAAATCTCAAAAAATCCTAAGTGAAAAATTTGATAAAGAAAATTACAAGTTGTGAAATAAAAATGTAAAATGTGTTTATTAATAATTCAATAAAATGGATAAAAATGGATACAAATACAATTAAAGTATAAATTAAAAAAATTTAAAATTTATCATTTATAAATAAAAAAATTACAAAGTCTTCATTAATCTTATGGGGAGTCTTAGATGAGATTGTCAATTGTTTTATTTTGACTTTTCTTTTTCGCATCCAGTCAACCCTTCCCGCATATGGTCATCTCGATTGCATCCGATACTAGACGGTTTCTCGTATTAGTTAGCACTCAACCACCTGTACTAAAAACAAATTCCGATGCTACTGTAGATGCTTGAGGGGTTAGTAAATCACGTACCATAATGGAAAACACAGGATAAGTTAATACATGTGATTTTTATCATGCCAAAAATATTAAAATTATCAAATCTTGAGTCTGGACAATCTCATGAGTGGCACGTTGGATATAATAATATAGCACATTTAAAGTGTCAGAGGTTCTAGATCTTTTAGATGTTAATAAAAGACCTGAAACTAATGAACTTTTATTCCTAAATGAAGAAGAAGTTTGAGATGAAGAAGATTATTTATTTTCATAAGTAGTTTCATAATAATCATATAACAATTTATAAAAGCATAAATATCTGCCCACATTAGGGCATGATTATTATCATATTCTTCTTTCATAAAAATTTTTCAGTAAAAATTTACATCCATGAAATTTAATCTTAGGATCCATGATAGCAACAAAATAAAAAATATAAGAAAAATCTTTAAATTATTTATTATTATTTTTCATGGGAGCAATAATATCTCAAAGAAAATTATTATGTCTGCATTGAGAAAATATCTCGGTTATTTCGGTTAACTCATAAAATACTAAATTAGTCGTGGATAATAAATACCAGCAAATAATTTGTTACTCTTTTAAATCTTTTCAAAATTCATAAACGCATTCACAAAGTTCTCATTCCTCATCGAAAATAAAATAGTTAGGCAATTCTATAGAAATGAACATGTTTATTACCTGCTTATAAGTAATCGCTTGCTCATAAGGAATCAGAAATAAAATAGTTCCATTCCAATGAGTTCTTACATCCTGAGGTATTTTTTTAGCAGCTAGGCCTAATCTCAAACAAATATATTTGAAGGTTTATTTTCTTGGACCGCTATTTTTAATAAATATAATAATATCTCTTAACTTTTGAATATAATCATTAAATTAATTTCAAACCATCTTGTACACGTTAGCCAGAAGCCTGACTAAATACAAATTAAGAGTTTCCAACTGTTTATTACTCAAACTAAAACTACATGATATCTAAAACCAAAAGCTTGACTAGGGCTTGCTGATGAAGAATTGACATCCATTTTATTTGCTAATTTCTAATTTTATAAGAATATAGTTACTGAGTTTTCGAGGGAGCTTGAGAACTTGAGAGCTCCACGAGGGAGCTTGAGAACTTGAGAGCTCGTGGAGCTTGAGAGAGAGAGAGAGAGAGAGAACTTGAGAGCTTGCAGCCTTGTAGTTGAGAATTTTAGAGATTTTTGTTGTGATGAAATAGAATAGAGAAGATAGAGTATTAATAGAGGAGAAGAAGAGTGTTTTTTTGCAATTTTTTTACAAATAATTTACCCTACGCCCATTCTACCTGTTGGGGGTTATTTGCAAGAAAAATCGCAAATGGGCCCCTAACGGCCAAAATTGCCGTTGGGGGAGCCGTTTTGGGGGGGGGGGGGGGTGCAAAAAAAAAAATGCAAAAACCCCCTCGAGCTGTTGGAGATGCAGGCCGACCCACATATCACATGCCCTAACAGCTCTTTTGAGTCATTGGGGTTTGGGCAGGCAGGTCGGGGCCGAGCCCGGGCTTGACACGGCCCGTCCGGGCCATGGGCCACTTCACCCAAATCTCGGTCTGGCTCTTTGAGTCGTTGGGGTTGGGTCTGGCCCGGGTATCACCCGGGCCGTGTCCGTGTGGATTGCCGGCTCGGCCCGGCCCAGTTGACATCCCTACTTTTGCTAGTCCATTTATAGTTGAAATTTTGTATAACTCTGTATTATGTATGTAGCAATTAAATGTTGATAATTAGTAATGTTGCATATGTACCTTTCTCATTGTATGCCAGAAACTCAAAAAGATCTTCAGAGGACTTCTTTTGTTGTAAAAGTTCTTGAATTAGGAAATTAGTCTGATATCAATTCAAAACCTGAACTTAGTTATATATAACAAACTGCTTTACTTGCCAAACAATGGCTAGGGCCAATGTTATTTGAACTGAATGCACGTTACATTGTCTAAATGTCCATATATTCTCCACACATGCGAACCCAACTTGATGGTGATAGGTCTTTAACCAACATATATGAGTGGATTATGTCGTGTGTGCACACGCATTCACTGAATTGTAAGTTTGGTAATCACTACCTCCTCCAACTTCGTAAAACTATTGAACCTTCAACGTTTACTTGATGCAAATTGAATCGTTATATGGCAATATTTTTCATAGTTTGATATGTTTCACTTTGCTGAATAAAATTCGAAGATACGCTTTGATACAATGAAGTCACTGTGCTACATAAAACACATCAAGAAAATGCACATACCGTGATACCACTTGTCATAACCTTGAATGCATTTCATGAAAAACTTGCATATGCAGCCATACATGGTTTCTGAGAACACTGTTTCTATGATAATTTGATCAGTCATCAGTCGGCGGTCTAGTAAATTTAAATTCTTTCTTTTCTTAATGTCTACAACATTTTAGTAAATTTTGAAATCTAATCTCTTAATCTCGAGCTGTGATCTATTTTTTAAACCTTATAAGTGTAAATCTCGAGCTAATGTAATCAAAGTTTTATTTTGGTTGTGGTGATGAAATTAGAAAGGTGGGAATGTCAATGGGAGTCCCATGTGCCATCTCTAGTACATCTATGGTGAGAATGCCAATGATTCTCACATGTGCCAATGGAGTAATCTCTACTGTGTGCTTCTACTTTGCAAAACTAGTATCAGTGTCGGGTTGACTATCGTGCTTCTACTTTTCTCTACTGTGTCCCTTGGCCGGCCACCCTCCATCTCCACCACCATCTCCATAACTCCTCCACTATTCTCTCCTTCATCTCCTCCTCCATTCTAACAACAACAACAATCACAACACCATCTTTACCACCTTCTTCTTCCTTTTTTCACCAAAAACAACCCATTTCACCATTAACTTCTCCACCATTTCCACCACTACCTACACCATCTTGGCCACCACCAACCACGCCATCTTCCTCCCCTCGGAGAGCTCTTTCTAACGAGATATAGCTTCGCTCTCTGAAACTCCTTTTCTAACACTTCATTTTCACCATTTCAACTACACTTGCACAATCACCACACCTTCTTTGGGGCTTTAACCGCCGCCTCCGGCCACCTCCAGCCTCCGGCCGCCGCCGCCGCTGACCGCCGCCAAACCTTGGCCGGCCTTCCACCCTTCCCTTTCTTCTTTCTTTTCTTTCCTTTCCTTCTTTCTTTTCTTCCCTCCTTTCTTTTTTTCTTCTTCTTTTTACTTCTTTTTTCATTTCTTTCTCTGATTCCTGCATCTCCCTCTCATCCCCTCACCCTTGCGTCTCACTCCCTGGCTCTCTCTTTCTTTGTTAATTGCTAGACGCGCCGCGTCCAAGCAATTCCTTAACACGACCTTCGTGTTCTTATATTAACACGATGCGGAACTCACGTCCACGTCTGTGTTCTTCTCGTGTCCTAGCTTTAACGCGGGTCTCAAACCCCGCGTTTGGGGCCTCTACGCGACGCGACTCTCGTATCTGCGACTCCTACGTCTTCATCCCCTCTCCTTCTAGCCCATTCTCTCTCCTCCATATAATATAATCTTTACTATATTGAACGCGTTAGTTACCTGGATTCCGGACATCAGGCATTTCACGGTGTTTTCTGAAGTTCTAGGCGAGTGTTCTCGCCTTCCCTTTGGACTTTCCCGCATTGTTGGGTTGACTTGTATTGCATTATGTATTTGTATCGGTATTCTCGTTTTGTATTGTGATGTACATACTTGTTACGTTAACTCTTGACATATACCTGTCTGTATCATTTAGCAACTGATGTGTTATCACCTGACATGACTTACTATTTAGCACTTGCTCCTCATTATAACATGACTTACCACCTGCCTCTTGACATATTAATACTTGGCCTGTGATTATCACATTCACGGGAATCCTACCGTGTTATCCTGTATTACATACAGTGACTTGAATCATGTACTTGTTATTCTATATTATATATGCAGTGACTTGAATCTACAGTACTTATGTACTCTTGCTATTCCTGTAAATTGATAATTACCTACTAAATTATTATAAGACAACTTACACCCGGTTTGGGGGAAACTGATGGGTCTTGAATAGTCATGTTTATGGTGGTCTTATCGAGTCACGCGTGGCCACATACTTAAGGGATCACCTGGCGGCCACCAGGGATTCCGTGGGGTATGCTGGCAACCCTATTCCTGTTTATTTCTGCTGAGTATGCACACGTCCTCGGTTTATTTCTATGGGATCTGTGATACTCTATTCTGTTCGGGCGTAAATAAGTCCCGGTACCTAACGGTACGTTCCGGCTCAGCACCGGATACTCCTGGACCATTGTCCCGGGCATGTACGGGGCCCATCCGAAACATGGTTCGTCGAGCTTCATTAGTTTTCAAATAGCTTGCTCTATAAGTTGTAAGTGGGAGTATGTGGAATGGGACACATACTAAAACCTACAACTTAGACGGCCCGAATTATAATAAGATGCTAATATACAATTTGTTGTGTTGTTTTGTAACTCGGGTTGTATGCGCTTGGATTACTGTGACATGGGATAAAGGTATATAGATGAGGCTTTCCTTATTTCGATTATTCCTTCGATATACTAGTCCCATGGAGCCGTGACCTAAGCTTGTACGACCGGTTTTACTCGTAATTGGTTTATTCGGTCTTATTAGTTTTATCGGTTTTATGTTAGTTTAGGAGATATCTGGTGTTGGCAAGTCTACTTTAATTATCGCCTTGTTACTGGTCTTTATCATTTTATATCATGCATGTTCCCAGCTTGAAATTGATTACTGTCTCTACTTACTCCTGCATGCATGTGCTTATGATACAGTTTTCAATGCACGTTTATGATTCGGATTTATCGATACATGTGTGCTTATCTATGCACGCCACTTGGCATTCGCATCACCACTCGTCGGGGAGTACTGACTCCTCTGGATTCTCATGTCCAGGTCTCGAAGCTTGGACTGAAGGGGGATCTTCTTGCTGAGGACTAAGCTCACTTCTGCGGAGCAGACAGACCAGCTGTAGCTCCAGTCCCATCCTTGCTCCCCCTGGTTGGCTCGCGGCATCTCCTGCTATCTCGTGAGCACCCTTTTGTACATTCATACTTGTACATCTCTTTGAATTCTCGCACTTGTGCCTATCGGTGATGTAATATTCTTGTAATATTGTGTCACATCTGGTGATAACTTTATAATTGTACTCATATGTTGGAATGTATAATGCACCACGTGCTTCTGTACTCTGATTCTTACCTGTACTGATGCTTAGCGTATATACGTGAGGGTATTTCTGACCTGCGTATATACGTCGCAGTAACGTCTCCGTATCCGTGAAAACGGGGCGTTATAGGATGGTGTCAGAGCCTATGTTCTCACATCCTCAGTACGTCTAGACGGCAAATTAATGGTAAAGAAATTTGCAACTGGAATATAAGAGTCCTGTTTATACAATCCAACTACAAGTGCAGAGTTATCTATCTCTTTCTTCTGATCCATTTCTTGAATCCTGAGACCCTTTAATCTTTTACCTTCTAGCTCCTTCTTGTTACCCACTTCAACCAACTCAGATATGGAATGATGGGGAACACGTAATGGTGCTGGTACTTCTCAAGATGGATCCAGTGAGACAATGATAGCCTGATGAGGGTACTTCAAGGGAGGATGCAGAGTCAACAGCAGCAGACAGAGCTTCTACATCAAGGACTGTTGGTTGCACCACGGGAGCAGAGGCCAGGTAACGTGTCAAACTTTAGAAGATTACAGCCGGCGATCTTTTCAGGCACAGAGAAGCCCCTGGATGCAGAACAGTGGCTGGTAGACGCAACAGATCTTTTGAAGGCGGCCTGAGTCGCTGATGAGAACCAAGTGGAAGTGGTCAAGATACAATTGAAGGATGTGGCCCGAACATAATGGTTGGCGGAAGAAGCGACATTGGAGAAACCCATCACATGGGACCAGTTCTCAAAGGGTTTCTACGAGAGATTCTTCCCTGCAACAGCTCAAAGGGACATGGAAGAACAATTTATCCGATTACAACAGTGAAACCGGTCAGTGGATAAATAAGCTGCTGAATTCCTGAGGCTCAGCAGATTTGCTCCCTACATGGTGGCAGACGAAGAAAACGGGCGAGTAGATTTCAGCAAGGGCTGAAGATGGATGTCGAGATGAATCTTATTCCTCAACAGCTGAAGACGTACTCCCAGATTCTCTCCATTGCCCATGAAGTAGAATGAGGACTGGAAAAGAAGAGCGAGAACCAGGTGCAGAACAAGTCAGTAAAAAGACCCTTTCAGTTGATGAACGAAGAAGACGCAGCCAAGACCACCAACGGACCGATAGTCAAGCAAACTTTTTGACCTCCCCCTCAGCAGATGATATGCGGGTACTGCCAAAAGCCCGAACACATCCAACGTAACTGCCGAAAGGCTAATGGACTATGTTTGGTATGTGGATCCGGCAATCACTCGATAGGTGGTTGCCCATTCAAGAGGACCTATCCAACACCATCAACATTTCCAGCACGAGCAACACCCCCGGCACTTCCAGCTCCACCACTGAGAAGAAACCCAGAACCCGTAGACCGAAGAGCTCCATTCCCGCCCCAGCAGTATGATCAGCCACAGAGAGGGCCTAGAACTAGGGTAGATCATGGTAAAGGCCAAGTCTACAACATGTCAGCAGAGGCATCAGGCCAAGCAACATCAGAATATGAAACCTAGTATCCAGAACAGGAATCTTGAGGATGTCACTGTAACCGCTACCCTGATCTTTTGTATTTTGAGTTGGTAATCTTTCGTAAATATTCCACTTTATCATTCTCTCATTGTCGGCCCTGGTCTCTCCTGTGTTCATCTTCCCCTTATCGAAATTGCGAGGACGCAATTTTTGTAAGGTGGGTGGAATGTAACACCCCGCTCCCAAAATACGTACTTAGTTACGTATTCAGATTTTTCAATCGTATGTATTTATTTATTTATTTACTTCCTGTATTTGTTTTGTATTATGAATTGTTATTATGATCGTTTTACTTTGGATCTGGATTCGTGAACTCAGAGTCAGCCCTAATTTGAACCGGGGACCCGATCCTAATTTATTGCTTGATTTGGCTTTTCTGTTATTCTGACCGATTTCAGTTTCAAACATCATTTTTCAATATTTTAGATTTTCATGATTTTCTGAAATTTTTCAGAATTAAATTGAAAATCTTCAAAACCGGTGTCGACCAATACCATGACCGATTCTCAGATTTTTAATTTACAAACGGAGTTGAATTTCAAGAAACGACTTTCCCATAACTTCTTAAAATCACATTTCTATCTAAATACTTTTTCTGGGATTTTTCTGAATTTATCAAAATTCCACTGGATTTGGTGTCGGCCAGTATCACTGGTTGATTCCAGGAATTTTAGTTTACAATTGGAATCAAATTTCTAGATTCTGCTTTTATATTTATTTTTAGAACTATATTTTCTCCTTCAGGCATTTTCTGAGATTTTTTCTGAATTTATTAAAATTCTGGCCGACCCGGTGTCGAGGTAGGTTCAGGATTTTTTTTTGAAAATGAAATTGAATCTCTGAAAATCGATTTCACCAAACATCTTAAAATAATATTTATTATTTTGAGAATTTTTGGAAAGCTTTCCGAGTTACTTCATTTTTTGAGCTTTTTCAGAGTTTTCGGTGTTTTCCCAGATACCGGCATTTTCCCCATTTTTCTCTCTCCTCCTCAGATGCGAGGATCATCAGACGTAAATCTGGTCTTTAATGCAGAGATTCGTTTCCGTTCTGCATTTAATGCACCTCAGGTCAACTCCAATCAAGTCATTATGACTTTTTGTCTTTTCTGTCTAACACAACATTCGCGTTTTTCCCTGAACGCAAGTTCCATCCCCGCGTCTGAGCAATTGCCAGACTCGGGTTTTCATTTTAAGAAACGCGTGTCTCTTGTTTAAAGGGACGCAAGTTTCTTTTGTAAGCCAATGGCAAACTTGTAATAATTAAATCTATCCCTTATATATACACCCACTTTTATTCTCTCTCTTTCATTTATTCTCCTCCTTCTTCCCACCAACAGCCAACGAACAATAGCAGCACACAGCTGCCTTTCTTCCCTTGGCCGGCCACCCTCCATCTCCACCACCATCTCCATAACTCCTCCACTATTCTCTCCTTCATCTCCTCCTCTATTCTAACAACAACAACAAGCACAACACCATCTTTACCACCTTCTTCTTCCTTTTTTCACCAAAAACAACCCATTTCACCATTAACTTCTCCACCATTTCTACCACTATCTACACCATCTTGGCCACCACCAACCACGCCATCTTCCTCCCTCGGAGAGCTCTTTCTAACGAGATATAGCTTCTCTCTCTGAAACCCCTTTTCTAACACTTCATTTTCACCATTTCAACTACACTTGCACCATCACCACACCTTCTTTGGGCTTTAACCGCTGCCTCCGGCCACCTCCAGCCTCCGGCCGCCGCCGCCGCTGACCACCGCCAAGCCTTGGCCGGCCTTCCACCCTTCCCTTTCTTTCTTTTCTTTCCTTTCCTTCTTTCTTTTCTTCCTCCTTTCTTTTTTTCTTCTTCTTTTTCCTTCTTTTTTCATTTCTTTCTCTGATTTCTGCATCTCCCTCTCATCCCCTCACTCTTGCGTCTCACTCCCTGGCTCTCTCTTTCTCTGTTAATTGCTAGACGCGGAGCTCACCCCCGCGTCCAAGCAATTCCTTAACACGACCTTCGCGTTCTTATATTAACACGATGCGAAACTCACGTCCACGTTTGTGTTCTTCTCTTGTCCTAGCTTTAACGCGGGTCTCGAACCCTCCGTTTGTGGCCTCTACGCGACGCGACTCCCGTATCTGCGACTCCTACGTCTTCATCCCCTCTCCTTCTAGCCCATTCTCTCTCCTCCATATAATATAATCTTTACTATATTGAATGCGTTAGTTACCTGGATTCCGGACATCAGGCATTTCACGGTGTTTTCTGAAGTTCGAGGCGAGTGTCCTCGCCTTCCCTTTGGACTTTTCCGCATTGTTGGGTTGACTTGTATTGCATTATGTATTTGTATCGGTATTCTCGTTTTGTATTGTGATGTACATACTTGTTACGTTAACTCTTGACATACACCTGTCTGTATCATTTAGCAACTGATGTGTTATCACCTGACATGACTTACTACTTAGTACTTGCTCCTCATTATAACATGACTTACCACCTGCCTCCTGACATATTAATACTTGGCATGTGATTATAACATTCACGGGAATCCTACCGTGTTATCCTGTATTACATACAGTGACTTGAATCATGTACTTGTTATTCTGTATATATATGCAGTGACCTGAATCTACAGTACTTATGTACTCTTACTATTCCTGTAAATTGATAATTACCTACTAAATTATTATAAGATAACTTACACCCGGTTTGGGGGAAACTGATGGGTCTTGAATAGTCATGTTTATGGTGATCTTATCGAGTCACGCGTGGCCACATACTTAAGGGATCACCTGGCGGCCACCAGGGATTCCGTGGGGTGTGCTGGCACCCCTACTCCTATTTATTTCTGCCGAGTATGCACTCGCCCTAGGCCTATTTCTATGGATCTGCGATACTCTATTCCTGTTCGGGCGTAAATAAGTCTCGGTACCTAGCGGTACGTTCCGGCTCAGCACCAGATACTCCTGGACCGTTGTCCCGAGCATGTACGGGGCCCATCCGAAAAATGGTTCATCGAGCTTCATCAGTTTCCAAATAACTTGCTCTATAAGTTGTAAGTGGGAGTATGTGGAATGGGACGCATACTGAAGCCTACAACTTAGACGGCCCCAATTATAATAAGATGCCAATATACAATTTGTTGTGTTGTTTTGTACTTGGGTTGTATGCGCTTGGATTACGGTGACATGGGATAAAGGTAAATAGATGAGGGTTTCCTTGTTTGGATTATTCCTTCGATGTACTAGTCCTATGGAGCCGTGACCTAAGCTTGTACGACCGGTTTTGCTCGTAATTGGTTATTCAGTCTTATTAGTTTTATTGGTTTTATGTTAGTTTAGGAGATATCTGGTGTTGGCAAGTCTACTTTAATTATCGCCTCGTTACCGGTCCTTATCATTTTATATCATGCATGTTCCCGCCTTGAAATCGATTACTGTCTCTACTTACTTCTGCATGCTTGTGCTTATGACACAGTTTTCAATGTACGTTTATGATTCGAATTTATCGATACACGTGTGCTTATCTATGCACGCCACTTGGCATTCACATCACCACTCGCCGGTGAGTACTAACTCCTCTGGATTCTCATGTCCAGGTCTCGAAGCTTGGACTGAAGGGGATCTTCTTGCTGAGGACTAAGCTCACTTCTGCGGAGCAGACAGACCAGCTGTAGCTCCAATCCCATCCTTACTCCCCCTGGTTGGCTCGCGGCATCTCCTGCTATCTCGTGAGCACCATTTTGTACTATTCATACTTGTACATCTCTTTGAATTCTCGCACTTGCGCCTATCGGTGATGTAATATTCTTGTAATATTGTGTCACATCTGGTGATAACTTTGTAATTGTACTCATATGTTGGAATGTATAATGCACACGTGCTTTCGTACTCTGATTCTTGCCTGTACTGATGCTTAGCGTATATACATGTGAGTATTTCTGACCTGCGTATATACGTCGCAGTAACGTCTCTGTATCCGCGAGAACGAGACGCTACAAACCTAAAAAACTATCTACTTATATTATCGAATTTGTCTACCAGGTGTAGAAAAAAGTGCGAGCTAAGAAACTGTCCACCTGCTGCATCGAATTTGTCCACATGTACTTGTGTTATAGGATTTGTTTTTAAAAAACAAAGTCTTGAATAATGTGAGATTTGATATTTTAATAACTTTTAATGCTTATATTACTGTTTTAACTATTTATTATGCTTATTTTACAAGAAATTGTCTGCATTTTTTATAATATTTAATTAGCAAAATAAAAATATGATATTTTCTTTATAGTTTTTTTTCTTGTAGATAGGTAGGCTATTGTTTTTTTCCCCTCTTAGGTTATTGTTTTTTATTGTACGTTTAATTTTTTGAATTCTTTTATCGCAACAGTGTCCCAATAAGTATTCTCACTAATTTGAGAATAATAAATATAATGAACTAAAAGATAGACAATTTTATATGAAATGTAGACATACTAAATAAAAATGGACAATTTTATATGAAAGATATAACTAAAATTCTCTATTTTATAAATTGACATTAATGTGGACAATTTCATGTACAAGCGGACAACTTAATTGAGGTGAACAATTTCAATCGGAAGTGGACAATTTGATCCCTAGGTGGACAGGCTGAAAATAATGTGAACAATTTCAGATACAAGTGAAAATTTTCAGTAAATAGTTGACAAGTTGACATATATGTGAACAAACCGACAATAATGTGGATAAGTTGACGTATAAGTAGATAAATAAGCTTAATTATGAAACTGACTACAAAAAAGTGGACATTTTATTTAAAACTGATTTTAATTATATTTTTTCGTATAAAATTATCGACTTTTTATTTAGTGTATCTACATTTTCATATTAACTACTTTTTAGTTTAATACTATTTATTATTCTCAAATTAGTGAGTTGCGATAAAAAGAATTCAAAAAATAAGATTTATAAGAAAAAATTCTAAGTGAATAAAAAACAATAGGCTAATGTTTTAAAAAAAAAGACTAAAAATAATTTTTTTATTTTTATTTTGCTAATTAAATATTATACAAGAAAAAAAGTAGACATTTTCTTATAAAATAAGCATATTAAAGATCTAAGACCAGTAGTGCCAGCATTAAATACTATTAAAATATGAAATCTCACATTAGCAAGACATTATTTAAAGAAAATCTTATAACACAGCTACAAATGGATAAATTCCTTGCTACAAGTCGACTTCTTCTGAGATTGCATCTTTTTCAGCATTAAGTGGACAAATTTGATGCTAAGGCTTGACAATTTCTGAGCTTGTATATATTTTCTGCATGTCAGGCGCATTTAATGTGTCTCACATTTTCCAGCTCACCATGGCTATAACAAGGGGCATTCTAGACATTTAACCCCAACCTACTACACATGTGATTACAAGTATAAAGACATGATGTAGTTGAATAAAGTTTGATATTTGAACATTTTTTATGCTAAAAAAAGCAGGGGGGGTTTTCTTTTCTCAAGGGTTAGAAATAAATTCCTCTTAAATGTTCAAGTAGAGTGCTTAATTTACAACTAAGGGTACTTTACAAGGCTAACAATACTAAAATTGTTAGCTGGGTTTCAAAACCCGCTTACACCATGCCACGACTTATTTCCCAAAAAAAAAAAAAAAAAAAAAAAAGCTAAACTGAAAATTGTTCGAGTTGATTTCAACAGGAACCAATCCTCTTAATATATCTTAAAAAATACTTAATCTAATCTAATATAAGACAAGCCTAGTAAATATTTTAGGCCTCAGGCCCACACTCCCTCGGGCCCACAACAAGAGCATCATCATTGATTCCCATGGACGGATATTGGCACCCAAAGAAGTGATAAAGACAGTCATCTGATTAGTGCACCCACAAAATTGATAAAGGCGCCCCTCAACTTTCAATAATATCCTTATCGCCTCTAATTTTAATTTTTTTTTCAAAAACTCCAAAATACCTTCATCTCCTTTCTCAGCGTTCTCTCTCTCACCCTCCATCTTTCCCACTTCACAGCGATCTAAAGATCTGTTCTCTGATGCTAGGCTTATCCTCCGCCATCAGCCCTCTCCTATTATTTTTCTTAACATTCTCCACAATGGCTCCATGGATTCCATGCTGCCAAATACAAGAAACAAGATCAATCCCAAAAAAAACTCATTACAAAAAACAAGTAGTCATATCATTCTCATCATCTTTTACTTGTTATAAGAACATTTGTATCATTATATGTTCTAGTGATACAAGAATCCTCACCACACTATGAACTTCTGATTGCTGATCTCAGATCATTCTACTGAATCCAAGTAATCCAACTAGTCCCTTCATAAAAATAAACCAAAAGAGAGCAGTCTCATCATATATTCATCGATGCATTACTCTTCCAATTGAACTCCACAAAGTGACAATAAAAGATTTAACTTTAGGATGTCACAACAAATCATGAGATGTCAATATCCTAGCTACACTGGCATTGTTGATTCACTGAGTGATTTACCCTTGTATTTTGTACTAACCAGAATTAAAGCAGTTGCATGTAGGAATGTTAAACTCACACGAAGATGATGAAAAACATAGAGAAGTTTGTGAAAACCGAATGATTTATTGCTCAAAATTCAGAATGAATACAAGAGAATAAAACATAGAAACTTTCCGTTGGTTGTGATCCACATAATTTATTAGTTTCTTATCTATGACCATTACAAAGCTTTGATTTTTAGGGTTGGATTTAGTTGAAAATTTCTAAGATTTTTATCGAGGTGAGGAAGAGTAGGGAGAAGAAGAAGAAATAGGGATGATTGTCTTAATTAATTTTGATGGGTGTACTACTCAATAGAAGGTTGAAAAATATAATTTAAAATAACTTTCAAGACTATTTCTGTCATTTTATTAAGGATTAGAATTGTCAATATCAAATTTTCAAAAATTGGTGAGTGCCTTTATCACTTCTTTGGGTGCCAATATCCGCTCTTTTGATTCCCACACGCTCCCCCCCAAATCCCTCACCAGTTTCAAATTAAATCCACTTATTTGTAGGTAATCTCGTAGTTCCATATGTATGCAAGCCCATTTTCATAATTTCCCTCTCCCTCCCTCCTCCTATTTCTTCTCCACCCTCTCGCTCCCACTCAAAATTCCCAAAAAAAGGAAAGAAAAGAAAAACAAATGGTGACCTCCCTCATCGCTCTCCTCTCTGTCGCCTCTGCCACTGACCACATCATTGGCGGCCACCTCAGCTGGATCCCTAATATCAACAACACCCTCCAGTCCAACAACTAGACCTTCTACATCGGCGATCTCGTCTGTAAGCCACCCCTCAAAACCCCATCCCAACACCCTAACCCTAGCCAAACCCTAACTTTTTTTTTTCTAATTTTCGATGCGTTCAGGTACACTAAGAACCAGTACAACATCTTCGAGACGAACAATACAGGGTACGACAACTGCACCATGGACGGGATTGCTAGAAATAGGAGCTCCGGCAAGGATTTCATCCCTCTCAACAAGGTGAAGACCTACTATTTCATTTAGTTTCAGATATCTGATCAAGATCTTAGTAGGTGTTTAGCTTCAACAAAAGATTCAAAATCAAGTTTTGGAGCTAGCACGTGTTGATTCAAGAGTTCGCGCATTAAGATTGCATCAAGTACTCAAGAGGAGTCTAGCTCTTTGGATCAAGGTTTGGACTAAGTCAAGAAGGAGAAGAAGATTTTCAAGAGAAGATTTTCAGAAGACTTGAGTCTAGTTTTGTAAGTGTCAAAATTTATTTTTAGATAAAATGTAAATGATAGATTAGTTGTGGATTGCTCAAGTTCATATATACACACACACACAAAATTTACATGTGTTTTCATAAGATATTTTTATGTTTAGAAAAATATCGTTTAGAATTTATCAAAACTTATTTTAGAGCTTATTGTCAAAAACATAGATATTTCATCTTATATGTGTATTGGATCACATCCATACACACTTAGCTTCAAAAGTGTTTAAAATATCTTGTTTTTGTATTTGGAGAAGTTTTGAAAAAATCATTTTCAAATAAAAGATTATTTTTTAAAAAATACAGATTTTTGTTTAAGGCAAAATTTCTATATTATAAAAATGGTTCAAAAAGTTTGTAATATGTGTTGATCTTTGATCACACATATTGGTACATCAAAGTATTTCAAAGAACTCATTTTTGTAGATTTTTAGTGATTTTATGGGATATAAAAAAATACAAAACCAAGTTTTAATACCTGAAAATGTCTGACCAGGTCTTCTGGCCATCGACCGACGTGCACAAACATTGGACGGCCAATTGGCTGGTGGGCCAGTAAATAGTGTGGTCGACCGTCCAAAGAGCTATGCTCTCTGGATCTGGCCTCGATTGACCGGGCGGCCAACCGGTCAGAGAGCTCTGCCCTCTGGATCCGGCCTCGGTCGACCGGGCGGTCGAAACCCAGGATCGGTCGACCGGACGGTCGACCAGCAGGCTTCAACGATCATAAATTTGACCGTTGATCGGTCGACAGACAGCAGCATCAGCTGCTGATTTAGCCTGCAACGGCTAGTTTTTGGGAGCCTATAAAATGGGGTCCCCTTAGGCTATTTTCTACAAGATTTGAAGTGAGTTTTCAAGCTAGTTTTTTCTATCTCTCTAAGAGGTTTTCTTCACTTGTTTTAGAGTAATACTTGCATATCAGAAGGAGAGTTTTCAAGAGTATTTTGCATAAGAGATTTCTTGAGTTTTTCCTCCACTATTCTATCTTATTTTCTAACACATACTTTAGCTATCCATTGCTATATCAATCCTCTAGGGATCTTTGTTGTGAGAGTATTTTTAGGTGATCAAAGTGTTGAGATCACCAAAGTGTTTCATCTTGTATTTGAGGAGGCAAACTTGCGGGTTCGTATTGTTTCGAGTTCTTGTGGGAGCTCGGTGTAGATGTGTGGTCTCGACAAGCTAGTGTGCTTGCGTGTATTGTTCTTGCGGGAACAAGAGAGGGACTAGAGAGCCCAAGAGTTCTAGCATGAACTCCTTGTAGGTGTTGTAGCACCGAGTGACCCGGTGGGATCAATTTTAGTGAAAATCCTTCATAGTGTTGAAGGCGGGGACGTAGAGTAAGGGTGCTCGAACCTCGAAATAAATCTTTCATGTTTGCGATTGCTCCCTCGATCTCTCACTTGTGTTTATATCTTGCATGTTTACATTACTTATATTATTTTATGCTTGATATATCTTGTGCCTTATTGATATATGCTTAGGATTGTTTGCTCACACTTGTATTCAGTCAAGAGAGTCATAGTGGCACCTCAACTTTTAATCTAGAGGAATCTTGAGGAGATAGTCCAAAGCCCTTCAAGGGGAATTCGACTACACTCTTGTATTATACTTGGTATATTTTGCATAATAGTTTTTAGTTTATTTAAATAGTTTTTAATTCCGCATTATTCATCATTAGATTAGCTAGTCACCTATTTACTCTCCCTCTAGGTGACCTACAAGTGGTATCAGAGCTTGGCGCTCTTGATTAGGGTCTAACAACCTTAAGTTAAAGATCCTCTAATCACAATATTTGTTTACATACATATGGATTTCATGACACCTCCCATGTTTGATATTCTTAACATCCAAACTTGGAAGGTTAAGATGTCAATGTACCTCAAAGTCCTAGGAATTCATGTTTATCTTACTACCATTAAGTACTCAGACTTTAGTAATAGCAAGTATCTTGAGGCTAACTTAAAAGCCCTTCATGCTTTAAAGAGTACCCTAAATAATGAATATTTATCTAGGGTAGCTAATTTTGATTCAGCTTTTGTAGTATGGAACACTATAGTCTTCCTTAGCGAACAAAAGCAATACTATGCGGGGAGCAACTCGGAGGATGGAAGTGATGCTTCCAACATATGCTACATGGTCCAAGGGGATAAGCCCCTTGAGGTAAATTTTGAATCCGAGTTTGATGAGGATGTTGACATGCCATATGATGAGATTGCTTTATTTTGTCAACAACTTCTTGAAAAATATGACTTGCTTAAAAAGGATAATAAAAGATTGAAAAATAAATATGATTCTATTTTAAAAGAAAAGATTATTTTCAAAATAAAATTGAATGCATTTCAAATGAAAATGAATTTTTGAAAAAGGAAAATATTTTCTTGACTTCAAAATAAATGATATTTGTGAAGAAAATAATCTTTGAAAAATAAAATCACTTTGGTGGAAAAAGAAAAAGAGATTGCTTTGGAGGAAAATAACTCTTTGAAAACAAAAATTATTTCAAAAGAAAAAGAAAATATTTCTATAAAGAAAAGGATTGTTGATTCTCATTCTTGCCATGCTCTTCATGTTACAATTTGTAACACCCCGTTCCTAGAATACGTACGTAGATACGTATTCTAATTTTTCTAACATATTTCTTTGATTTATCTTGTATTTGTTTTTTTTTATGATTATTAGTGTGATTGTATTCTATTGGATTTGGATTCGTGGACTCGGAGTCAGCCCTAGTCTGAACCGGGGTTCCGAACCTAGTGCATTGCTCGAATTGGCATTTCTGATAATCCAATTTGACCGATTTAAGTTTTAAACTTCGTTTTCTAATATTTTAGATTTTTCATGATTTTCTAGAATTTTTCAGAATTATTTTCAAAATCTCCAAAACCGGTGTCGGTCGGCATCGCTGACTGATTCCCGGATTTTTAATTTTTTAAATGGGATTGAATTTTCAAAAACGGCTTTCACGTTACTTCTTAGAATTTATTTTCTATCTAAATTCATTTTTGAGATTTTTCCGAATTTATCGAAAATCCACCGGTTTTGTGTGTCGACCGGTACCGCCGGAAGATTCCAGGATTTTTAGTTTGAAATGTGCATTGAATTTCTCGAAACCGATTTCACCGGGTATCTTAAAATAATATTTTCTATTTTTGAGAATTTTTCGGAACGATTCTGAAACAGTCAAATTTTCGCCTTATTAAAATAATAATATAAATTGCCGTTCTTTCTTTTTCTTGTTTTTCCCTCACAACTCCTCTACTTATTACTCCCAGAATATTTTATCAATTTTATTATTTAATAAAATATTTATTTATAAATTTTTAACTATTTCTTTTCATCTCTTTTAATTTTTCAAATTTCATTTCATTTTCTTTCATTTTCTTCCTTTCTTTTCTTCTCCTTCACTCCAACTCCCATACCCTGCCACTCTCCCAACGCAGCAGCGGCAACAACGGCAGCAGAGGGAGCAGGTGAACAACCCCCCATTCATCATTTTCTTCCAATTTTCTTCTCCTTTAAACTCTTCCTTCCTCCCTTTCTTTTCCTTTCCATTCCAACTATCTCCCTTCATCTTCAACCCTCAACCAAACCAAACCCAACTCACGCACGCCGCCTCCACCATCACCACCGCCACCTCCGGCGCCGCCCTAGCCGCCGCCGCCGCATCCCCCATCACCCCACCACCCTTCTCCACTTCCATCAACCCCAAATTCCACCTCATCCTCTTCAATTCAACCCAAAACCATCACCATCCACCTTCATCTTCTCCAAAATTCCCCCTCACCACCACCAAATTTCCCACTCCAACTAACTCATCACCACCTCCTCCACCTCCTCTAACTTCCCAACACCACCAATCACTACCACCACCACAACCACCACCACCACCATCTACCACCACCATTAACACAACAACAACAACAACAAATACCCAACACCTCCTCCCTCCTCTCCACCCGCGCGCGCGCCGCCCTCCACCCCTCGGCGGCGCCGCCGCCGGCAGGCCGCCGGCGCCAACAGTGGCCGGCCGACCACCCCACCCACCTCCTTCCTTTTTCTTTTACTTTCTTTCTTTCTTTCTTCTTTTCTTTTCTTTCTTTCTTTCATTTCATTCCATTTCAAATCCCTAAATAAAACAAACTTTATCTCTTTCCTAAAATACCCCACCTCTTTCCTAAAACTACTTCCCTCTATTTACATCAATACCCTCCTCCTTTTAATTCCAAATTAATTTCAAAATACACCATATTTTCTCTCTCTTTCTCTTTCTCTCTCTCCTTCCTATAACTTTCTCTCTCCTCTCTCTCTCTCCTCTCTCATTCCCTCTCTAATATCCATATAAATATTATAATTATATATTTTAATATATTGATTGGTCTTGTACACGGATTTCTGGTGTTTCGGGATTTCTCACGGTTTTTCCGGTATTGAGGCGAGTACAGTTCTTTTTAACATGCATCTATTTTATCATTATGCGAGTACAGTCCTTTGATATTTCATGTTCCATGTCTAACAACTATTATTCTGCTTTTATACATGATATGGGAGTTGATATGTATAACACCGACACTGATATGTTACACACCGATGTTTGCCATGCTATATTTGCACATGATACCGGACCACCGGTGCTTGCCATGCTATATTTGACACACGATACTGGACACCCGGTCCTTACCATGCTATATTTGATCATATGATACCTGACACCGGCATTTGCCTTGCTATATTTGACACATGATATATAACACTGGTACTTGCCATGCTATAGTTGATACATGATATATAACACCAGTACTTGCCATGCTATAGTTGATACATGATATATTACACTGGTACTTCCCATGCTATATTTGACCCATGATATCTGACACCAATACTTGCCATGCTATATTTGACACATGATACCGGATATCGGTACTTACCATGCTATATTTGACATATGATACCTGACACCAGTACTTGCCATGCTATATGTGACACATGATACCGGACATCGGTACTTGCCATGCTATATTTGATACTTGATATATGACACCGGTATTTGACATGCTATATTTGCCACATGATATATAACACCTGATACCTGGCACCTGACTCCTGTATTACCTGGCATATGCATGATTATTATATTATTACCAGACATCTGGTATTCCTGTAACTCCTGACTCATGTATCTCCTGTACTCTTGTATTCCTGTACTCCTGTACTCCTGTATCTCCTGTACTCATACCCATGTTAATAGCACAGTCATTCCGGCGTCCGGCAAAGCATGCCTGGTGTCGGGATGACGAGGATGTATCCCACAATCGTGCTAGCGTCCGGCGGTTCCTGAATGGAACTAAGTGCCATACGGAGCAAAGTGCCACACCACACACGTGGTGGGGGCCACCTCTTGAATCCGTGGGGGTCACCTCTAGAATCCATTCCCCACACAGAGCAAAGTGCCACACAGAGCAAAGTGCCACACCACACACGTGGTGGGGGCCACCTCTTGATCTGTGGGGGCCACCTCTTGAATCTGTGGGGCCACCTCCTGTATCAACCCTCAGAGCAAAGTGCCACATGGAGCAAAGTGCCACACCACACACGTGGTGGGGGCCACCTCTTGAATCTGTGGGGGCCACCTCTTGAATCTGAAGGGCTACTTTCTCCCTCCTGCCTGTACCGCCTGGTGTTAGTGTGATAAGCATCCTCAGTGCCATTAACACACACACACACATACCTGTACAATGATAACTCCTGGACCATGTGTTATTTGGTTTCCCCCTATTCAAATAATGGTACCCGCGTATCGGAGTTCGGATGAGTTCTACTGGAAGTGCGGGCTCCAGCGTGAACTGTCGGTGTTGTGGGACGCCGGTGGGAAAGGGACGAGAATAACATAAAAACATAAGAAACAGTAATAATATTAGGAATGCGTGATATTTGGTCTCTCCTTTGTTCGGGTCCTAGTACTCACATATCAGACCCGGGTAAGTTCTACAGAGTGCGAACTCTAGTATGGACTATCGGTGATGTGAGACGCTGGTAGGGAGGCGATTAAAATATCAAACGGTACTAATTATTATTATTGGATCAATTAAAATGCAACACCTTTATATTCTCCAGTTACAGTATTATGCTATGAGTTGACACCCTATTTTATAACACATGACCTCTGTGATACCATGGTTACTCCTCCAGACACACTCTAGTTCTGTTACCCTGAGGGCAACTCAAGTTGTATGAACTCAGATGATGGTGACACCGGATATGTGGTATATAGATAAGGGTTTCCTTGTTTGGATTATTCCCTTGATGAATCAGTCCCGTGAATCCATAATCCGAGCTTATACAACTAGAATTGTCCATACTTATTTATCGCGTATTTAGTGTATTTATCACATGTTGCCATATTTTGTCGCATGATTATGTGTACCTATGCTCTCTATACCGCTTTTCATGCATGTTTTCCGATTCAGATTTACTGATATACATGCATTTACTTGATCTCGGATTTACTGTCATTTTCCTTATATTACTTGTCATTTCCTATACCTGCGTGCCTGGACCACATCACTTGATCATGTACACGTGTGCCTGTTATGCACGCCATCTGGCTTTATTTTTTGCACTCGCTGGGGTTGTTAACAACCCTGGATTCTCATGTCCAGATCCTGGAGTCTGGACCATAGCCTTGTTGTACCTGATCAGAGTGGCGCAGCTGTAGCGTGGATTAGCAGTTGCCTATCTGGACCCTCTTCCTTCCCGCCTCTTCTTGATCGGCTCGCGAGATTTTCATCTTGCTACTCGTGAGTACTTTCCAGTATTTCATATTGTGCATCCTGCTTTTGTGCTTCTTAGTGATCTTATATTCTTCAGATATTATTTCGTGGCTTGTGATAACTGTGTACTGGTGTTATTATTGCTGGATTGTATATTACCACTGTGCTTCCGTACTCTGATTCCTGCCTGTACTAATGCTTAGCGTATATACGTGAGGGTATTTCCGACCTGCGTTTATACGTCGCAGTAACGTCTCCGTACCCTCCGGATCGGGGCGTTACAGGGTGGTATCAGAGCCTAGACTCTCACATCCTCGGTACAACCAGTCGGCAAATTTATGGTAAAAGAAATTTGCAACTGGAATGCATGAGTCGTGGTTTATACAATCCAACTGCAAGTACAAAGTATCTATTCCCTCTTGATCGTCCTTCTCTTGATTCTTGAATCTCTTCAATCCTTTTTCCATTTCCAGTTCCTGTCATCCTTATACCAACTCAAGATATGGATAGACTGGTAGGGTAACAGCAAGACAGATGTGGTTCGCTATCATTATGTTCTGGTATTCTTAACTCTGGTGCATCGCCTTGTCTTATATTGGATGATTCTTCGGCCTTGCATTCTATTCTGGTACTTATGGATATATCACGGGAAATCAGCACAGCAAGTGGGGTAGTCATCACTTATATAATCAGACAGACCGTATCATTACCTGAGTAGTATCGGTATGGAACAGTATTCCAGATTCAGGACTTCTGCCAGTCAGAATTATGGAGACAGCCTTCGGGACTCGTTTCGATTATTGTGATTCTTGATCGTGTTCTCAGAGCCACCTACTTCTGGCAGTTTTTATTGATTTGATGGACTACGAACCCCGCTAGCCTCGCCAAGCGAGGGTTGTGTTCTAGTCACCCGTGGACCTAACCGGGTGTGGGCTTCGCTGCACCCTGGTGCTTAGCATTTAGCGTTGTGTTACGCGCTGGCTTCGCCGCGTGAGCTCCGCCAAGTGCGAGCCTCGCAGAGCGTTAGCTCCGCTGCACCCTAATGCTTAACGCCTGAGATGTGTTACGCGATGGCCTTATCTAGGCTTGGTTCCCTCCGTGGCTAGTCCCTTCAGTGCTTAGCACTCTAGCCGTTCCTCGGACTTCTTCTGCCTTGTATATTTTCATGGATCCAATGTTACAGGGTTTTCTCGCTGTATCTGAGTTATAGCCATGATCCTTATGAATGATCCACTTGGCCAATCTTGCAGGGCCCACATATCTTCTACATGTTTCATCTATAATCAGGTTATCATTCAGAAGTCGGTCTTCAGAATCTTTATGGTTATTCTATATTCTCGGTTATGCCTTTCAGAGATTGCAATGCCCAGTATTCAGGAATTCTTACTTATTGGTCTTCTTGATTCATGCTCAGTATTATCGGGGTTTTTCTTTATCTTCGGTATTCTGGAGAAATAGTGTGTATGAAGTATCGGTAATTCTACTATAGATTCTTTGTCAAGGACAGCTTCATGCCATGCGGGACTTTATAATATTATATTATGGATTTCTATGGATTTCTAGAGATTCTATATTATGGATTTCAGCACTATGGATTTTTATGGGTTTATCAGCTTTGCTTCGCAGTCCGAAAGAGCAGACATCAGGTCAGTATTATTATGGCACCGTCAGAGGATATATATGGCAGAGGTGCAGAAACGTCTCAGTCTTGAGTTTATCATTCAGTCGATTTGTGGGAATTACCCTCAGTTACTCATATCTTGATTGGTATAAATCCTCATTCCTATTCCTTCTGTGTTCATCTTCCCCTTATCGAAATTTCGAGGACGAAATTTTTGTAAGGTGGATGGAATGTAACACCCCGTTCCTAGAATACGTACGTAGATACGCATTCTGATTTTTCTAACATATTTCTTTGATTTATCTTGTATTTGTTTTTGTTTATGATTATTAGTGTGATTGTTTTCTATTGGATTTGGATTCGTGGACTCGGAGTCAGCCCTAGTCTGAACCGGGGGTCCGAACCTAGTGCATTGCTCGAATTGGCATTTCTGATAATCCGATTTGACCGATTTCAGTTTTAAACATCGTTTTCTAATATTTTAGATTTTTCATGATTTTTTAGAATTTTCAGAGTTATTTGCAAAATCTCCAAAACGGTGTCGGTCGGCATCGCTGATTGATTCCCGAATTTTTAATTTTTAAATGGGATTGAATTTTCAAAAAACGGCTTTCACGTTACTTCTTAGAACTTCATTTTCTATCTAAATTCATTTTTTGAGATTTTCCAAATTTATCGAAAATCCACCGGTTTTGGTGTCGATCGGTACCACCGGAAGATTCCAGGATTTTTAGTTTGAAATGTACATTGAATTTCTCAAAACCGATTTCACAGGGTATCTTAAAATAATATTTTCTATTTTGAGAATTTTTCGGAACGATTCTGAAACAGTCAAATTTTTGCCTTATTAAATAATAATATAAATTGCCGTTCTTTCTTTTTCTTGTTTTTCCCTCACAACTCCTCTACTTATTACTCCCAGAATATTTTATCAATTTTATTATTTAATAAAATATTTATTTATAAATTTTTAACTATTTCTTTTCATCTCTTTTTAATTTTTCAAATTTCATTTCATTTTCTTTCATTTTCTTCCTTTCTTTTCTTCTCCTTCACTCCAACTCCCATACCCTGCCACTCTCCCAACGCAGCAGTGGCAACAGCGGCAACAGAGGGAGCAGGTGAACAAACCCCCATTTATCATTTTCTTCCAATTTTCTTCTCCTTTAAACTCTTCCTTCTTCCCTTTCTTTTCCTTTCCATTCCAACTATCTCCCTTCATCTTCAACCCTCAACCAAACCAAATCCAACTCACGCACGCCGCCTCCACCATCACCACCGCCACCTCCGGCGCCGCCCTAGCCGCCGCCGCATCCCCCATCACCCCGCCACCCCCATCACCCCGCCACCCTTCTCCACTTCCATCAACCCCAAATTCCACCTCATCCTCTTCAATTCAACCCAAAACCCATCACCATCCACCTTCATCTTCTCCAAAATTCTCCCTCACCACCACCAAATTCCCCACTCCAACTAACTCATCACCACCTCCTCTAACTTCCCAACACCACCAATCACCACCACCACCACCACAACCACCACCACCACCATCTACCACCACCATTAACACAGCAACAACAATAACAACAACAAATACCCAACACCTCCTCCCTCCTCTCCACCCGCGCGCGCGCCGCCCTCCACCCCCCGGCGGCGCCGGCGCGGCAGGCCGCCGGCGCCAACAGTGGCCGGCCGACCACCCCACCCACCTCCTTCCTTTTCATTTACTTTCTTTCTTTCTTTCTTCTCTTCTTTTCTTTCTTTCTTTCATTTCATTCCATTTCAAATCCCTAAATAAAACAAACTTTATCTCTTTCCTAAAATACCCCCACCTCTTTCCTCAAACTACTTCCCTCTATTTACATCAATACCCTCCTCCTTTTAATTCCAAATTAATTTCAAAATACACCATATTTTCTCTCTCTTTCTCTTTCTCTCTCTCCTTCCTACAACTTTCTCTCTCTTCTCTCATTCCCTCTCTAATATCCATATAAATATTTATAATTATATATTTTAATATATTTATTGGTCTTGTACACGGATTTCTAGTGTTTCGGGATTTCTCACGTTTTTCCAGTATTGAGGCGAGTACAGTTCTTTTTAACATGCATCTATTTTATCATTATGCGAGTACAGTCCTTTTGATATTTCATGTTCCATGTCTAACAACTATTATCCTGCTTTTATACATGATATGGGAGTTGATATGTATAACACCGACACTGATATGTTACACGATGTTTGCCATGCTATATTTGCACATGATACCGGACCACCGGTGCTTGCCATGCTATATTTGACACACGATACTGGACACCGGTCCTTACCATGCTATATTTGATCATATGATACCTGACACCGGCATTTGCCTTGCTATATTTGACACATGATATATAACACTGGTACTTGCCATGCTATAGTTGATACATGATATATAACACCAGTACTTGCCATACTATAGTTGATACATGATATATAACACTGGTACTTGCCATGCTATATTTGACCCATGATATCTGACACCAATACTTGCCATGCTATATTTGACACATGATACCGGATATCGGTACTTACCATGCTATATTTGACATATGATACCTGACACCAGTACTTGCCATGCTATATGTGACACATGATACCGGACATCGGTACTTGCCATGCTATATTTGATACTTGATATATGACACCGGTATTTGACATGCTATATTTGCCACATGATATATAACACCTGATACCTGGCACCTGACTCCTGTATTACCTGGCATATGCATGATTATTATATTATTACCAGACATCTGGTATTCCTGTAACTCCTGACTCATGTATCTCCTGTACTCTTGTATTCCTGTACTCCTGTACTCCTGTATCTCCTGTACTCATACCCATGTTAATAGCACAGTCATTCCGGCGTCCGGCAAAGCATGCCTGGTGTCGGGATGACGAGGATGTATCCCACAATCGTGCTAGCGTCCGGCGGTTCCTGAATGGAACTAAGTGCCACACGGAGCAAAGTGCCACACCACACACGTGGTGGGGGCCACCTCTTGAATCCGTGGGGGCCACCTCTAGAATCCATTCCCCACACAGAGCAACAGTGTCACACAGAGCAAAGTGCCACACCACACACGTGGTGGGGGCCACCTCTTGAATCTGTGGGGGCCACCTCTTGAATCTGTGGGGCCACCTCCTGTATCAACCCTCAGAGCAAAGTGCCACAAGGAGCAAAGTGCCACACCACACACGTGGTGGGGGCCATCTCTTGAATCTGTGGGGGCCACCTCTTGAATCTGAAGGGCTACTTTCTCCCTCCTGCCTGTACCGCCTGGTGTAGTGTGATAAGCATCCTCAGTGCCATTAACACACACACACACATACCTGTACAATGATAACTCCTGGACCATGTGTTATTTGGTTTCCCCCTATTCGAATAATGGTACCCGCGTATCGGAGTTCGGATGAGTTCTACTGGAAGTGCGGGCTCCAGCGTGAACTGTCGGTGATGTGGGACGCCGGTGGGAAAGGGAGGAGAATAACATAAAAACATAAGAAACAGTAATAATATTAGGAATGCGTGATATTTGGTCTCTCCTTGTTCGGGTCCTGGTACTCACATATCAGACCCGGGTAAGTTCTACAGAGTGCGAACTCTAGTATGGACTTGATAAGATTGAAAGGGGTAGTGTGAAGTATAGCACGAGTATTATGTAAAAGAGAAAGGTTTAGAATCAACCTCGGTGCTTGTTTACTCCACAAATGTATGTAAGATGTTCAATGTACCCTTTCTTATCTCCGCTATAGCACAAGGCTATACCGAGTCGGATCTCAGGGAGAGCTAGCGATAGAAGCTTTCACGATACTAGTGAGAAGAGGAAACGAGAATTCTTCTTTGTTTCAAAAGAATAAAGAATCAAAAGTAAAACAAATCAAAGAATTGGTGGCTATGTTCATGGTGGAAATCGGGAGAAATCAAGATTGAGATGGATTTGAACTAACAACTAAAAAGAAAGTAAAATCAAGAAAACTTTGAATGAAAGAAATCCATGACTAGCTAACCTTAACTACCTTGCTAAACTAACTAAACTCCGTGATAGTGATGCGTGCCTCATGTTGATTCATCGGCATGTATTTGTTTTGCTTGTGGTCTAATTACTTTCCCACTTGGATGATGGGGATTCATTCTTGGACTTGTCTTGTAGCCTCCATAGATGGTCATCGGCCTACAAATGGACTTTCACTAATGGAATCAAAAGAGCTACACTCAAGTGATGCAAATGAAAAAACATACAACATTCACTAATGGAAGTAGTGAAGTTATACATCAAATAGCATATTGGTGCTTCCATCTCCATGTTCCATCAAGGCACTAGTTCGAAGACTAGGCTCCAAGTGAGGCACACATGAATCATATGGAGAATTACAACAAAATCTTGCCAAGAAATGAAAAGAAACCCATCGGAGAAGAGAAGACCATACAAATTGCAAGATGAAGTAAAGCAATCACATATGAGCTAGAAGTTAGCAAGGTAGTAGTTAGCTAGTACATGGAACAAGAATTAGCTACTACAAGCCATTACAAAAAGAAAACAAAGCATGAATAAATTGCTAGAAATTAACAAAGCAAGTAAAGTGAAAGAAAACAAACTAGAATCAAGCTCAAGTAGAGGATGGAGAATGGATCAATCCTTGTTGCTTCAAGTGTCACTCTTGATTACACAAGCTCTCTCTCTCACAATCACTCTCTTTTACAATGAAATCTAGGGAGGAAGAAGATCATAGAGAGCTAAAAACCCTAAACAAAAGCTATCAAAATACAAAACTATGAACTAAACTCTCTCTCTTCTCTGATCCGTTTCAGCTCGTAGGTCCAAGGTCACATATTTATAGCCCAAGATGAAGGATCCAGAAGCAAGTTTGTTGGCGCAAAATCCGAGGCCAAATCTCCCTGTAACTGCCGCCAGATCTGGAGAATCTTGCAAGTTGGCGGCAAAATCTGGGCCGTTGAGCCCAGATTTTCTGGTAGGATTTGTTTGTTAGGAGGTTAGCCACGTGGTATATCTGGAATCTTCGTTTGTTTTGCGGATCTTTCTGGATCTGGATTTGAATTTGGCTTTATCTTTAATCTTTTGATTAATCACTTAATTAGTGTTAATTAAGTGATTATTTGAATATCTCTCCATTAATTGTGTACCTGCAAATAAGTAGAGAAGAGGAGTAAAAATCACTTATTTATTTGTATTATGCATGGAAGTTATGATGTAAAATATGCACTTTTGGATACTAATCACACCCCCACACTTATTCGTTTGCTCGTCCCGAGCAAAAACAAAGAAAAGAAAATAAAATCCTAACTAACAATTATTACACCACTTTCGCAGGTGACGCGATTGCACTGAGCACGTGCAACAAGCCGTTAAACCTCTAGGTTACCCTAGAGGAGGAGTGTTGTCTCCTGAGGGTTTTCAGCGGATTACACCCACAAAATCCATAAAGAAAGAAGACAAATGTTAGTATTTTCGAAAACGCATTTTGAATAAGAGACAAGTTTACGAACTATTTTTGCAAAAATATAAGTGATCCTAGGTCATAAGTCCACCTATAATCATTCTTCCTTAAACTTAGTATCTATGCAAGATCTTGTCTTCAATTAAGGTAAGAATTCAAAATGGATTGAATATTTTTATCTTTCATAAAACCTAGATAATATGCACACCGTGCACAGTGAAGGTTTCTGGGATTTCAACTCCAACCATCAAGCCATTTATTTATATATATTCTTTTTTTCTTTTTCTTCCCTTAGTTTTATTAGGCTTCTAATTCACCCATGTAGCGAGCCTATAACCGATGACTCCCAGACCAGATGGTCTTAGGGCACCAGATGAGGAAACATCCCTCGGGTTTAAGGACTCGAGTGAAAAAAGGCCACAAAACTAAGAGGGATTATTCTTAATCACCGTTAGGCGTGAATAATCATGCTTCTTGAGGCACAATTACCCAGCTTAATAAGTGAGATCACCGTTAGGCGTGAGTCATCATGCTTCTTGAGGCACAATTTCCCAGCTTAATAAGTGATCTTTTATTTATATATTTTTTTTTCTTTTTTCTTTTCTCTTTTTTTTTTATTTTTTATATATATATATATGGCATTTTTGGTCTTTGTTTCCATCCCAAGAAATGTGTAAGTGTAAAGTGCATATTATCTAAGGCAAAAAATGCAAGATAAAAATATCTCCTCAATTTTACTTACTTAGCCTATAATTTCAAACAAGATCTATTACTTCAACTAGGCTTAAGATGTCATAATTAAGGCTTTCTTAATTTCTAAGATACATCTTAATTTTCTTAAAAATAAATCAAAACTTTATCTTCTTATTTCAAAAAGTTTTTATTTTTATATTTCTCTTTTTTTTTTTTATTTATATTTTTCTAAAAGAAAAGCAAAAATCTAAAAGAAAATGGAAAATCTAGAAAAAAGATAAAATCTAAAAATAAAAGACCTAAAAAGAAAAATAAAAGTCCTAAAAAAAAATAAAAATCCTATAAAGAAAAGAAAATCCTATGTTAGTAAACCCTCCCCCACACTTATTTCATGCATTGTCCTCAATGCATTATGGTAAATGTATGCATGAAACAGGTAAGAGGTAGGAAAAATTATTTACAAGGAATATACAAATGTAACTCTCACCTGGGTTTTTGGTCGCTTCCCTCTGGCCCGTTTCCCATCGTTCCAATGTGTTCTCTTTCTTGAACTCCATTGGGAAACGGTCTGAATTATTTTTACCCTAGGTGATTCCAGTTTCAATTTGTTGTTATTTTCATTCATACTCTTTCCACTACATCGTTCACACACAAAGTTCTTATCACCACTCTCACTCAGAATCTCATCACTTCCAGTGTTTAGAAATTTTAACTCCTCTCCATATAATTCTTCAAAACTCAAATCAACATCCGGAAGTGGACAATCAGCTAATTTACCCCGAGTTGACTCATCTAAACACATGATCTCATCAGCAAACAAGTCTTCAAATGATATATCAATTGGAGGTTCAAATACAGTCTCAATTGGCTCATTGAAAGTGAAAGTATCCAAATCAACTTTCCCCGTTTGAAAGGGTACTCGGATAAGAGAATCACAAGATTGTGACTCATCTTTTGGATCTTCACCTTCCTCCTCACAATTGTTACTAATAAAATTAACCTCAAATGTTTGATCTTTTGTTTTGTGAGGCTGTGTGTGGAAGACATTGTGTTCATGTGTCATGTTACCAAAAGTCAACCTCATTGATCCATTCCGGCAATTAATGATTGCATTTGCAGTAGCCAGGAATGGTCGACCCAGAATGACAGGAATTTGTGCCCTTTGATTGGAATTTGACACTGGTTTTGTTTCAAGGACAACAAAATCAACTGGATAAAAGAATTCTCCAACTTTGACCAGAACATCTTGAATTACCCCTTGGGTTTAGTAACAGAGCGATCAGCCAATTGAATGGTCATTTGGGTTGGGTGGAGATCACCTAACCCCAATTGTTGGTACACAGAGAAAGGTAGGAGATTAATGCTGGCCCCCAAATCAAGAAGTGCCCTATTTATTGTAGTCTGTCCTATGATGCATGAAATGGTGGGGCTCCCTGGGTCTTTGTACTTAACAGGAATTGGACCAGTGAGCAACTCATTAATGGATGATGCAAGGAAGACTTTTTTAGGGACTTGGGTCTTCCTCTTCTTGGTGCACATTCCTTCAAAAATTTGGCATATGATGGCACTTGTTGAATGGCATCAAGAAGAGGGACATTGATTTGGACCTTATTGAATGTTTCTTTTATTTTCTCCATGTGAGCATTTGACTTGTTATTTCTCAGCCTATTTGGATATGGAACTATAGGCTTGTATGTATGCTCATCTACCTTTTCTTCACCCTTGGCCTTGGAAGTGGATGGCTCTGTACTAGAGGATGGTTTGTCAAAAGTTGGTGGTTTGGGACATGAGGATTTTGCTTTGGTACTGGATGAGATTGTGGACTAGAAACCTTATTGTCTACTTGTTTACCAGATCTCAGGGTATGAATGGCATGACAGTGACTGGGTCCTGAATTTTCAACTTTGGGATTTAGCAATGGCTGGCTTAAGAACAGTCCTTTTTGATTCTCAGCCAATTGCTTGATCTGGACCTTCATTTCATTCAACTCCTGTTGCTGGTTCTTTGTTAAGGTTTCTATCATTTGTTTCAACTCAGATATTTCAGAATTATTTTGGGGTGGATGTTGAGGATATGGAGATTGGAACTGTGATTGGTAATATGGTGGTGGGTCCTGATATGACTGATATGACTGTGGTGGACTTTGAGATGGATGAACATACAGTGAATTCTGATCGAAACTGGATGGATGAAACTGAGCATTGTTTGGATATGGAAGTGGTGGCATATGATGCTCAGTACCAGACTGACTCCATGGAAAATTTGGATGGTTCTGCCATCTGAATTGTAAGTATTGGAGTATGGAGGTCTGGTAAAAGTTGCATTCATGTTCTCCTGAAATGCGGGCTGATACAATGGACACTCCTCAACAACATGGCTAAGGTCTTGACAATTGGTGCAACCTGGTCCAATCAAAGGCAATGGGTTGACCTGGTTGACCACAGAATTCCCTTTTGACTCAAGCAACTCTATCCTCTTCATTAATGTGTGATCTTGGTTTCTGCAGCTAGAGAGGATTCTTTGGATTGTGTACCAGTTCTGGAAGTGGTGGGAGTCGGTTTATCAGGGCATGACTCCCACTGAATGGTTTTCTCAGCTAGGGTTTCAAAGAGATCCCACCCCTGATGTTCATCTTTCTTCAGAAATTCCCCTTGGCACATGGATTCTAAAAGTGTTTTCGTTTGGTAATCTAATCCATCATAGATAATCTGGCATAGCCGCCATTTCTCTATGCCATGATGGGGACATAGGGCTAAGAGGTCTTTGAAACGCTCAAGATATTTCCAGAAAGGTTCATTTTGTTCTTGCTTGAATTGCATTATGTTTTTCTCATGAGGGCTGTTTTGTGGATAGAATAGAATTTCCTAAGAAAGACCTTAACAAAATCATCCCATGAAGATATGGAACTGACAAGAAGACTATAAAGCCATTTCTTAGCTAAATCCTTAAGTGCAAACGGTATGAACCGTAACCTAACAGCATCCTCAGAAAGTTGGGATATTCTCATCATTTGGCATACCTCTTCAAACTCACGAATAAAGAGGTACGCATCCTCAGACTCTAAACCATGGAAGTGGGGAAGTGTACTAATGAATTGTGGTTTCAGCTCAAAATGATTTCCATTAGGCTCGGGGAGAAGAATGCATGAAGGAATGGAGGTGCGAATCGGATAAAATCGATCCTGAAGTGAGACGTTGTTGGTCATGATGAAGTGGTTGTGGAAGTGTAAGTGTAGAAAGAATTAGGATCACAAAACCACTATTGTATATACAATCACAAACAACGTGCACCGATCACACCAGCGAAAAAAGAAAAATAACAAACAACAAAAGAAAAAATCAATCCAAGCTTGTCTAGGGTTCTGGTCCTAGGTGACTCCTAAATAGACTGTCCACAGGAGGTTAGTGTAGACCTTGACTATAAGCAAATCAGCCAGGGAAGGGTAAAGTCGTTGGGAGGTTTTCCGTCCGGAGACGTTCCTTAATTAAGTAACCAACAACCTTCGGGCTTTCGGCCCTCAACCCCTTTCCTAGACACCGATTTACAGAAGTCAATTTCCAATACTTTTCCCCCTTAGGATAATCTCCTAAGTGAGTCCGGATGTCCCTAGGGCCAACGTCTATCAAATTTTATTTACAAGCTTAGGATTGTGAGTACGTGGGGAAAATGATTTCCGGGCTAAGGAAAGGGTAATGACCTCCCCCACCTTATGTTATTTACAGGAATTGCCCTTAGAATTATTGTGCAAGTGTACGATATAGAAACAAAACAAGGTTCACTCCAAGTAAGAAAAATCAAACAAAGAGTGAGTCTTAGTCTATATGCAATGAATCACGTACCTTGTCCCACGCACTCTTCAACAGTAAATTTAAAGTAATTGAAAGACACGTGCCTATAATGCAAGATGTCTAACAATTTTTTTAGCAATTATCAACCAATTTCTTACTGTTGAATTAATTAACAGGAATACAGTGAAGTATACAGGAAATGAAGTATATAGGCAGCAGTATCTTGCAGAGCAGAAGCCCCTGCAAAAATTTTGTAAGTAGTGAACTCTAAAGTGCCGCGTTCCCACGGCAATTCTTGTGGATCCGCGGCACAATAGAGGGATCCTGGGCTCTGCTTTCTTGAGCAGAGGCCCAGGTCCACTTATATGTTTCTGCTATAGATATTTTCCTGTTTCTTCTCCTGTCACCTGCAACAGAGAAGAAGAATCGTTTAGTTTCTCACTTTAAAAATACCGTCGCTCTCCCCGCAACGGCGCCAAAAATTGATTAGATTAGAAGGGGTAGTGTGAAGTATAGCACGAGTATTATGTAAAAGAGAAAGGTTTAGAATCAACCTCGGTGCTTGTTTACTCCACAAATGTATGTAAGATGTTCAATGTACCCTTTCTTATCTCCGCTATAGCACAAGGCTATACCGAGTCGGATCTCAGGGAGAGCTAGCGATAGAAGCTTTCACGATACTAGTGAGAAGAGGAAACGAGAATTCTTCTTTGTTTCAAAAGAATAAAGAATCAAAAGTAAAACAAATCAAAGAATTGGTGGCTATGTTCATGGTGGAAATCGGGAGAAATCAAGATTGAGATGGATTTGAACTAACAACTAAAAAGAAAGTAAAATCAAGAAAACTTTGAATGAAAGAAATCCATGACTAGCTAACCTTAACTACCTTGCTAAACTAACTAAACTCCGTGATAGTGATGCGTGCCTCATGTTGATTCATCGGCATGTATTTGTTTTGCTTGTGGTCTAATTACTTTCCCACTTGGATGATGGGGATTCATTCTTGGACTTGTCTTGTAGCCTCCATAGATGGTCATCGGCCTACAAATGGACTTTCACTAATGGAATCAAAAGAGCTACACTCAAGTGATGCAAATGAAAAACATACAACATTCACTAATGGAAGTAGTGAAGTTATACATCAAATAGCATATGGTGCTTCCATCTCCATGTTCCATCAAGGCACTAGTTCGAAGACTAGGCTCCAAGTGAGGCACACATGAATCATATGGAGAATTACAACAAAATCTTGCCAAAAAATGAAAAGAAACCCATCGGAGAAGAGAAGACCATACAAATTGCAAGATGAAGTAAAGCAATCACATATGAGCTAGAAGTTAGCAAGGTAGTAGTTAGCTAGTACATGGAACAAGAAATTAGCTACTACAAGCCATTACAAAAAGAAAACAAAGCATGAATAAATTGCTAGAAATTAACAAAGCAAGTAAAGTGAAAGAAAACAAACTAGAATCAAGCTCAAGTAGAGGATGGAGAATGGATCAATCCTTGTTGCTTCAAGTGTCACTCTTGATTACACAAGCTCTCTCTCTCACAATCACTCTCTTTTACAATGAAATCTAGGGAGGAAGAAGATCATAGAGAGCTAAAAACCCTAAACAAAAGCTATCAAAATACAAAACTATGAACTAAACTCTCTCTCTTCTCTGATCCGTTTCAGCTCGTAGGTCCAAGGTCACATATTTATAGCCCAAGATGAAGGATCCAGAAGCAAGTTTGTTGGCGCAAAATCCGAGGCCAAATCTCCCTGTAACTGCCGCCAGATCTGGAGAATCTTGCAAGTTGGCGGCAAAATCTGGGCCGTTGAGCCCAGATTTTCTGGTAGGATTTGTTTGTTAGGAGGTTAGCCACGTGGTATATCTGGAATCTTCGTTTGTTTTGCGGATCTTTCTGGATCTGGATTTGAATTTGGCTTTATCTTTAATCTTTTGATTAATCACTTAATTAGTGTAATTAAGTGATTATTTGAATATCTCTCCATTAATTGTGTACCTGCAAATAAGTAGAGAAGAGGAGTAAAAATCACTTATTTATTTGTATTATGCATGGAAGTTATGATGTAAAATATGCACTTTTGGATACTAATCAGGACTATCGGTGATGTGAGACGCTGGTAGGGAGGCGATTAAAATATCAAACGGTACTAATTATTATTATTGGATCAATTAAAATGCAACACCTTATATTCTCCAGTTACAATATTATGCTATGAGTTGACACCCTATTTTATAACACATGACCTCTGTGATACCATGGTTACTCCAGACACACTCTAGTTCTGTTACCCTGAGGGCAACTCAAGTTGTATGAACTCAGATGATGGTGACACCGGATATGTGGTATATAGATAAGGGTTTCCTTGTTTGGATTATTCCCTTGAGTATCAGTCCCGTGAATCCATAATCCGAGCTTATACAACTAGAATTGTCCATACTTATTTATCGCGTATTTAGTGTATTTATCACATGTTGCCATATTTTGTCGCATGATTATGTGTACCTATGCTCTCTATACGCTTTTCATGCATGTTTTCCGATTCAGATTTACTGATATACATGCATTTACTTGATCTCGGATTTACTGTCATTTTCCTTATATTACTTGTCATTTCCTGTACCTGCGTGCCTGGACCACACACTTGATCATGTACACGTGTGCCTGTTATGCACGCCATCTGGCTTTATTTTTTGTACTCGCTGGGGTTGTTAACAACCCTGGATTCTCATATCCAGATCCTGGAGTCTGGACCATAGCCTTGTTGTACCTGATCAGAGTGGCGCAGCGGGAGCGTGGATTAGCAGTTGCCTATCTGGACCCTCTTCCTTCCTGCCTCTCTTGATCGGCTCGCGAGATTTTCATCTTGCTACTCGTGAGTACTTTTCAGTATTTTATATTGTGCATCCTGCTTTTGTGCTTCTTAGTGATCTTATATTCTTCAGATATTATTTCATGCCTTGTGATAGCTGTGTACTGGTGTTATTATTGCTGGATTGTATATTACCACTGTGCTTCCGTACTCTGATTCCTGCCTGTACTAATGCTTAGCGTATATACGTGAGGGTATTTCCGACCTGCGTATATACGTCGCAGTAACGTCTCCGTACCCTCCGAATCGGGGCGTTACACTATTGATAAAAATGAGATTCAAGTCTTGAAAAATAGAATTAATTGTTTGAGCTTAATTTTGAACAATTGTGCATTTAACCATTCTAGATTGAAAATCTTATTTCAAAAGAAACAAGCTCCACATGTCATGCACATAACACATAATATACATATGCACACTATTGATATCATGATCACACTCATTCTCATATGCATGTTAGCGTGTACAAATGTACACATTGCGGCCGCAAAGGCCATTTAGCAAAGTTTTATTTTGATAAGATAAATCACATAAAGTTTGCATATAAAAATGTTTGGGTTCCTTATAAAACTAGTGCCTTGGTGGTTGATGCATAAGCTTGATGGACACTACAATTGATGAATCGCTATCAAGGAAGTTTGGTAGGAAGACCATCATGGTTTCAAGACTTAAAGAATAGTGCATATGGTCTAGTAACTATCTCTAAACTCCTTATTTTTTTTACATGCTTTTGTATGAAATTTTTTTGACATGTTTTTGATTTTGTACTTCATGAGGTGAACACTTGTTTAGATGTAGTTTTCATTAAAACTTGTGTCTATACCTGTACAAGTAATGAGCTACACTTGAGTATTATATGTTTGTTCCTCAATGCTTATTTGTACTCATTACATATACATGTATAACCTAGTTTTGATGATTTTTTCATTTATACTTATTTTCCCAATCATGTACATATTTTGCTTCATGTATATGTTGTTTTATTTAAAACTTATAAATATACATGTATACCCTTGAGTCACTTTCCCTCATGCAAATTCTAGTATGGACTCGTTTGTGTTTGGGATATGTATGTATATTTTTAGTTTTAATAGAACATACATATACCTTAAAGTTTGTTTAATTTTGATGAAAAATTTAGTTTTGATGATTTTTATGTTTTTAATAAAAGAATTTCATATTATTTTGAGCCCTATTGATTATTTTCATGAATGTGTTATTCACATAATTCTTGTGCACTAACATTATTTTTTTCTCATGACTTAATTTTCATGAGTTTTATATGAGCCTTATAGATCTTGAGTGACAATTTTTGTGTACTTATTAATGATTCATGGATATAAGATTTGTTTTCATGTTTTGAAGAATCTTTAACTAGTTTTTCAAAAATTACTTTAAACTAGTTATTTATTCTTCACTCGATAGTGTTTTCAATTTACAACTATTTTCAAATCTTATTTTTGAAAACTTCTATCCTAAAAGACGGTTGGATGGGCGACCATGTCTTGTATGCTCAAAATTGAAAATCTGTTAAACATATGCATGAAAGGGAGGTAGTTATGAGATATACATGATTTTAATGAAAACTTTATTTTTGTATACTCATATTTGTTTCTTATATATATATATATATATATATATATATATATATATATGTATGTATGTATGTTTCAAAATTCAATTAGTATCAATTTCAATTGGTACATACACTTTCATACATATATATGATTTGATTGTGCTTGTTTTATAATAACTTTACACGTTTAAAGTACAAATTACGTTTTATGCTAAGCTTGACTAAATTTAAATATCAATTGGTACCTTAATAAGCTTATGCATCGTTCTCGTTTGGTATCTCAAAATTTTTTTGTTTATCTACAAGTGGCACCAATTTTTGTTTTGTCAACTTCAATTTGATTTCATTGGTATCAAAATTTATTTATTGACTTCTAAAAGTTCAAAATTTGTTTTAAAGTAATTTCAAAATTTGTTGATATGTATTTCCTATATGCAAGGGGAGCTTAACATCTCTTCTATATATAGATTCATGTTGAGTGTCTTATATTAAGGAGCTTGACACCTCTTCTTTATGTGGTGCACGTGTATAGGGGAGCTTAACATTTTCGCTTATACATTGTATATTATACTTTTTGTGAGTGAGGGTCTTGTCATCCCTTCTTCATGTAATGCAAGTATGCAGGGGGAGCTAACATTACGTCTCTCTTCTTCATGAATGTATATCGCATATATAACTTTATTGCTTAATTTGTTTTCGCCTCTTTGTTGATGAATTGACAAAAAGTGGGAGAAGAATTTTGAGAGTTTATATATGCATGCTTAGTTTATTTTCTTGTTTATGCAAAAAGGGGAGAAGAATTTGGTGAGTTTATGCATTTTTATCTCCTTGTTTGTACACATATGTTTGTTTAGTTTTATGCACTTTATTAAATATCTTATTGTTTATTGCTATGCATGAGTTAAGGGGGAGCTTCTATGAAGCTAAACTTAATCCATGCATATATAACTCCATGAGTTTTGTCATCATCAAAAAGTGGGAGATTATTGGCCCAAAGTCCCATCACTCTAGTTTTGATGATGATTAACTCATGTAGTTATAGTACTAATGATATTGTGCTTATTTAGTTTCAGATATTTGATCAAGATCTTAGTAGGCGTTTAGCTTCAACAAAAGATTCAAAATCAAGTTTTGGAGCTAGCACGTGTTAATTCAAGAGTTCGCGCATCAAGATTGCATCAAGTACTCAAGAGGAGTCTATCTCTTTGGATCAAGATTTGGACCAAGTCAAGAAGGAGAAGAAGATTTTCAAGAGAAGATTTTCAGAAGACTTCAGTCTAGTTTTATAAATGTCAAAATTTATTTTTAGATAAAATGTAAATGATAGATTAGTTGTGGAGTGCTCAAGTTCACACACACACACACACACAAAATTTACATGTGTTTTCATAAGATAGTTTTGTATTTAGAAAAATATCAATTTAGATTTATCAAAACTTATTTTAGAGCTTTTTGTCAAAAACATAGATATTTCATTTTATATGTGTATTGGATCATATTCATACATACTTAGCTTCAAATGTGTTTAAAATATCTTGTTTTTGTATTTTGAGAAGTTTTGAAAAAAATCATTTTCAAATAAAAGATTATTTTTGAAAAATACAAAATTTTATTTAAGACAAAATTTCTATATTACAAAAATGGTTCAAAAAGTTTGTAATATGTGTTGATTTTTAATCACGCATATTTTTTACTTCAAAGTATTTCAAAGAACTTATTTTTGTAGATGTTTAGTGATTTTATGGGATTTTATAAGAAAATACTGTAAGATCCCTATTTAGTAATACTGTATTTTTATTTTCTTAAAGTATTTATTTTGATTTACAGATTTTTTTAATCAACTTAATTTATTATTTTCTTTCTTGTGATTATTATTATTATTAAATATGAAAATTTATTTTTAAGATAGTAAATGACACTTGGCTTTATATACTATTGCCAATATTTCTTATCAATATTTTAATTACTTATTACTATTAGTATTGTTATTTTTAATATTGTTAGTGCTTATTAATTATTAATAGTATTACTAATATTATTATTTATTATTATTATTGTATGGTTAATTATTAAGAATATTATTATTATTAGTGTTATATTATTTTATTTATTTTAATATTACTATAAGTATTAGTGGTAGTAGTAATCGTTAATTATTATTTCTATTATTATTATTGTTGTTGTTAATTAATATTAGCATTATATTTATGTTGATTAATTAATATTGTGAATGACCATTATGATTAATAATGTTATTGTTAATTACTATTATTATTAATAGTTATTATTAGTATTAGTTGTTTCCTTAAGATTAATTATTATTACTAATTATTTATTATTGTTACTATTAATTATTATTATTTGTTTTTTTAAGTGGTAGTATTATTCCTTCTCCTTCTTATTCCTATTCTCTTTACCCATTTGAATCCATACCCAACCCGCTACTAGTTAACTTGTAACCCATCCTATATAATCCTAACCTAAACCTAATCATAAATCCCTAATCAAATCTTATCTTCTCCTCCACCTTAGTGTAACGCCCGGATCCCAAGGATACGGAGACGTTATGGCGACGTACATACGCGAGGTGAAAACACACTCACGAGTACGTTAAGCCTCAGTATAGTATATAACTTCCATATACACATGAGTTCCAGCATGGAATAAGTACAAGAATACCTGCAGAAGAGGTTAGCGATCATAACAGATATGAAAAAGAGGGACAAATAAGATAACAGAAATAAATCACTAAAATACTTATGAATAGTCCCGACGAGGAATCTCCCATGTGACTCCAATGCACTCTCTGAAGCTACGGTAACTCGGATCTCCAACCTGGGCATGCAAACCCAGGGTCGTCAGAAAGCGACCTAGTGAGTGGTAAAATGAAGGAGGCAGTAATAGATACAATAGTAATACAAGCACGATAATAATATATAATACAAGATGTGATAATAGTGATACCATATAATACGCATATACGAAGCAGTAGAAATATATAAACATGTTATCTTTTAATACCATCACTACTTAGCCGGTGATCATCAGGTCATGTCTATAGTCGTGTCCAGTTTATATCATGACTAATGTTGTACATGCTAGTGGTGACGTGATAGAAGTGAACATGCAGATGTGCATATGCAATATACCCATAATACGGTGTCATGTCTAAGCAGCATATAGGCAATGCAAAACCGAATATATGCAATACAATGTATACATGTACATGAGTAGGATGCCACCACAGAATGTATAGCATGAAACAGGTAAGGTAACAACATATACAGGTAACATGATAGTGGCGAAGTGATCAGGTACATGAACATGTACAACTAAACAATAGAATACATGGATCAGGCAAGTCATGTTATTTATACAATAGTAGCAATCAGTGCCACATGGTATTTTAATCAATCTCTTCCAGTGTCCCATACCACTGGCAGTTCATACTGGAGCCCGCACTCCAGTCGAACCCATCCGGACATGGCCTACGGGTACCATTATCCAGACGAGAGAGTGACCAAATAACAAGTGTTCCCGACGTCACTATTGTGTATACTGTTTTATTATGTTAATTGGAAACCCATGGTCGAGGAGTTCTTATCGGGTAGATGTATCCCGTGCATACCCGGGATCACGGCCTTAAACGGACCCCTGACTGCTGAGACCAGGGCCCTCCGCTAAGAGGGGAGCACGAATCAAGTAACGAGAGCTCATGGAGCAATTGGTAGGCAGCACTACCGTCCCCTGCAGTAGGACTAACAATATGGATCCAGTACATCACCCGATAAGATATAATCAACCGTCGAGTCTCCCCCATATCCAAGTTAGCTTTATGATCTGATATGTCAAGTATACAATGTAACAAGAACAAATACTGTACATGATACGGGTAACATGATAACTGGACCTGAGCTCTGTTGATAGCATAGAACAATATAACGCGAAACAGGAACAATATAACGGGAACAATATAACGGGAAATGAGAACAATAGATGTGGGATTCCCACATATCGCATATCAACAGCTCTCATGTCCAGTAACGGGAATATCCATATCAGTAATGGTAACATGGCACAATAATACATGTAATATGAACGAGGATCCATATATCAAGAATGAAGAAATCATACATGCATGTACACTTGTGCGGTGAGCATATGTAGCAGTGTTGTCTGTGTAACGAGTATCAGTGAAGTGGTGCATGTATATATATATATATATATATATATCAATGGGACATGAATACGAAATAAGAGTGTGACGTATCATAGTATCGGTGCAACATGTACATGTAATAACAATAGTCAGTGTCTAATATCATGTACCGTGAACTACAGTATCCGTATAGTGATGCTAACAATAAGATGACACGCGGTACTTATTCGTGTACTAGTGGAACATAGTTGTGTAGCCATAAGTCTGCGGAGCACTAATCCATGTAATAACAGTGGTCCGTGTATCATGTAATACCATGTCCTGTGACTTACAGTAACGGTGTCTAGCATGCATGTCTAGTAATAGTGTAGTGTCATCGTATATCTGTGGCTCAGAATGCATATCACGTGACTGTGATACAATACATGTCATAAGAGTGTACAAGCATATGATGACATAGTGGCCCGAGTGTTAGTGGCTGTGCAGGTAGAATGACTGTGTCCGAGTTGTCTTTGCCAGTATGTATTGGTCCGATAATTACCTCCTTGTCTTTATGTTACATCAGGAAATACCTAACAAGATTCTAGGTCATTACTATTACAATGACTGTCCGATCATGACCGGTGAGTAATTGATAATTACCGTATTTTATCCAGAATCAGGATATATCAATCAATGTCACTAAACATGATAAAATATAATTTATAAAAGAAAAACACTCACAAACTAGCCATGGGAGGTAGCTCTCTTTCCCACGATCGCAACGAATGCAGAATCGTCCAAATCGGAGTCCGGATGCTCCCGATATCGCCCGAATACTAAATCATAACAAAAAGGGTAAATACGTAAATAAAAATATTTCAAACGCAAATACTGAAAAGTAACAGGGGTTTTCTGCACTTTTACCTTTATGGGGTTTGGATGCGGGTAGACGGGTTAACGGGTCGGATTTAGATCCAAACCCAAACCCAATTAACTTAAGTTAAATGGGTAACGGGTTATTGGGTAGCGGGTAGAGGCTAATAGGGTTTAGTGGGTTTTGGGGTGAAGGGTTACTGGGTTTTGGGTTTAACCCAAACCCAAACAAAATAATAACAGCGGCGGCAGCAGCTTCTTGCTGCATCTGCTGTGCTTCAGCATGGCCGGCCGGCCAGCCTAGCTGGCCGGCGGCGAACCCGGCCGCCGGCGGTGGCTCGGTCTCTGGCTAGAGAGAGTGAGAAAGAGAGGGTGTGGGAGAGGGAAAGAAACAGAAGAAGAAAAGAGAGGAGAAGAAGAAGAAGAAAAAAAAAAGATGAGGAAGGAGGAGAGGGGTGACGCGGCCTGGGGGTCGCGGCCGGCGGCGGCGGCCGATGGCGACGGCCGGCGCCTGCGGCGCTTAGCCGAGGTGGCCTGGCCATGGGCATGGGTCAGGCCACCCGCTGGCCTGCAGTGAGAGGGGGAAAGAGAGGGAGAGTGTTTTAGAGAGGGAGAAGAGAGAGAGAAATTAGAGAGAGAGAGGTTTAGGAGAGAGAAATTTTTGAGAGAGAATGAGAAGAGGGGGAAAGTTTATTGGGGGAGAGAAAGAGAGAGAGGGAGAGGCGGTGGGTTAAGAGGCGGTGGGAAGTTTGGAGAAGGGTGGAGAAGAAGGAAAAGAAAAGAAAGAAAATTGAATAAAATAATATTTTATGGATATTATATTGGTCCAATATTCGATCAGTTCCGAACGGTAACCAAAAATTATAGAAAATAGAGAATATTATACTGAGACGTAATATGGAAACGGTTTGTAGAAACTCAATCCAGTTTGCAGATTAAAAATCTTGGAAGATGTCGCCGGTATTGGGCGACACCGATTTGGCTGGATTTTCGATAAATTCGGAAAAATCTCCAAAAATACCTTAAGATAGATAATACGATTCTAAGAAATATGGTGAAAGTGAATCCTCAAAATACAACTCCATTTGTGAAAGAAAAATCGTAAAGCCTATAATCGGTATCGGTCGACACCGACTACAGAGATTTTCCAAAATAATCCAGAAAAATTTCAGAAAATCCTGAAAAATCTAAAATATTAGCAATGATTTTTGAAACTGAAATCAGCTCAATTGGACTACTACAGAGGTCAAATTAATTTTGTACATCGTATCGCGTACTGATACGGTGATACGTACACCAGGGATCAAGGGGTTACATTTCTCCCACCTTACAAAAAATTGCGTCCTTGCAATTTCCATTCAGGTGTGGGAACATTATTTTTAACCCCAAAGCCGAAATGTTACGGGTCCACGACACTTTCGCTGCGCATTCTGATATCTATAAGAAACTCGGAATGGAGAAGTATTGTAATGAACGAATACTAACGGGCTGGAAGCAATAAGATGCAAGGAAAGTGAGAAGGAAATCGGATATTCTGGTTGACAACTGGAAGGAAGGAAGGAATACAAACGAGTCAAGAAATGAATTGTCAAGGTCATGGTATTCTTGTACTCGTTGCTGGAATCCCAAAGGCAGATACAGACAAGTTTAAATCTGAATCTGCTTGTACTGTTGGTATGAGCCCGAGTATTAACCCAGGTGGCTACCCACACCAGGTGTGAACTTAAGCTCTGATACCACTATGTAACGCCCGGATCCCAAGGATACGGAGACGTTATGGCGACGTACATACGCGAGGTGAAAACACACTCACGAGTACGTTAAGCCTCAGTACAGTATATAACTTCCATATACACATGAGTTCCAGCATGGAATAAGTACAAGAATACCTGTAGAAGAGGTTAGCGATCATAACAGATATGAAAAAGAGGAACAAATAAGATAACAGAAATAAATCACTAAAATACCTATGAATAGTCCCGACGAGGAATCTCCCACATGACTCCAAGGCACTCTCTGAAGCTACGGTAACTCGGATCTCCAACCTGGGCATGCAAACCCAGGGTCGTCAGAAAGCGACCTAGTGAGTGGTAAAATGAAGGAGGCAGTAATAGATACAATAGTAATACAAGCACGATAATAATATATAATACAAGATGTGATAATAGTGATGCCATATAATACGCATATACGAAGCAGTAGAAATATATAAACATGTTATCTTTTAATACCATCACTACCTAGCCGGTGATCATCAGGTCATGTCTATAGTCGTGTCCAGTTTATATCATGACTAATGTTGTACATGCTAGTGGTGACGTGATAGAAGTGAACATGCAGATGTGCATATGCAATATACCCATAATACGGTGTCGTGTCTAGGCAGCATATAGGCAATGCAAAACCGAATATATGCAATACAATGTATACATGTACATGAGTAGGATGCCACCACAGAATGTATAGCATGAAACAGGTAAGGTAACAACATATACAGGTAACATGATAGCGGCGAAGTGATCAGGTACAGGAACATGTACAACTAAACAATAGAATACATGGATCAGGTAAGTCATGTTATTTATACAATAGTGGCAATCAGTGCCACCTGGTATTTTAATCAATCTCTTCCAGTGTCCCATACCACTGACAGTTCATACTGGAGCCCGCACTCCAGTCGAACCCATCCGGACATGGCCTACGGGTACCATTATCCAGACGAGAGAGTGACCAAATAACAAGTGTTCCCGACGTCACTATTGTGTATACTGTTTTATTATGTTAATTGGAAACCCATGGTCGAGGAGTTCTTATCGGGTAGATGTATCCCGTGCATACCCGGATCACGGCCTTAAACGGACCCCTGGCTGCTGAGACCGGGGCCCTCCGCTAAGAGGGGAGGACGAATCAAGTAATGTGAGCTCATGGAGCTATTGGTAGGCAGCACTACCGTCCCCTACAGTGGGACTAACAATATGGATCCAGTACATCACCCGATAAGATCTAATCAACCGTCGAGTCTCCCCTATACCCAAGTTAGCTTTATGATCTGATATGTCAAGTATACAATGTAACAAGAACAAATACAGTACATAATACGGGTAACATGATAACTGGACCTGAGCTCTGTTGATAGCATAGAACAATATAACGGAAAACGGGAACAATATAACGGGAACAATATAACGGGAAACGAGAAAAATAGATGTGGGATTCCCACATATCGCATATCAACAGCTCTCATGTCCAGTAACGGGAATATCCATATCAGCAATGGTAACATGGCACAATAATACATGTAATATGAACGGGGATCCATATATCAAGAATGAAGAAATCATACATGCATGTACACTTGTGCGGTGAGCATATGTAGCAGCGTTGTCTGTGTAACGAGTATCAGTGAAGTGGTGCATGTATATATATATATATCAATGGGACATGAATACGAAATAAGAGTGTGACGTGTCATAGTATCGGTGCAACATGTACATGTAATAACAATAGTCAGTGTCTAATATCATGTACCGTGAACTACAGTATCCGTATAGTGATGCTAACAATAAGATGACATGCGGTACTTATTCGTGTACTAGTGGAACATAGTTGTGTAGCCATAAGTCTGCGGAGCACTAATCCATGTAATAACAGTGGTCCGTGTATCATGTAATACCATATCCTGTGACTTACAGTAACGGTGTCTAGCATGCATGTCTAGTAATAGTGTAGTGTCATCGTATATCTGTGGCTCAGAATGCATATCACGTGACTGTGATACAATACATGTCATAAGAGTGTACAAGCATATGATGACATAGTGGCCCGAGTGTTAGTTGCTGTGCAGGTAGAATGACTGTGTCCGAGTTGTCTTTGCCAGTATGTATTGGTCCGATAATTACCTCCTTGTCTTTATGTTACATCAGGAAATACCTAACAAGATTCTAGGTCATTACTATTACAATGACTGTCCGATCATGACCGGTGAGTAATTGATAATTACCGTATTTTATCCAGAATCAGGATATATCAATCAATGTCACTAAACATGGTAAAATATAATTTATAAAAGAAAAACACTCACAAACTAGCCATGGGAAGGTAGCTCTCTTTCTCACGATCGCAACGAATGCAGAATCGTCCAAATCGGAGTCCGGATGCTCCCGATATCGCCCGAATACTAAATCATAACAAAAAAGGATAAATACGTAAATAAAAATATTTCAAACGCAAATACTGAAAAGTAACAGGGGGTTTTCTGCACTTTTACCTTTATTGGGTTTGGATGCGGGTAGACAGGTTAACGGGTCGGATTTAGATCCAAACCCAAACCCAATTAACTTAAGTTAAATGGGTAACGGGTTATTGGGTAGCGGGTAGAGGCTAATAGGGTTAGTGGGTTTTGGGGTGAAGGGTTACTGGGTTTTGGGTTTCACCCCAACCCAAACAAAATAATAACAGCGGCAGCAGCAGCTTCTTGCTGCTGCTGCTGTGCTTCAGCATGGCCGGCGGCGAGCCCGGCCGCCGGCGGTGGCTCAGTCTCCGGCTAGAGAGAGTGAGAAAGAGAGGGTGTGGGAGAGGGAAAGAAACAGAAGAAGAAAAAGAAGAAGAAAAGAGAGGAGAAGAAGAAGAAGAAAAAGAAAAAGATGAGGAAGGAGGAGAGGGTGCGCGGCCTGGGGGTCGCGGCCGGAGGCGGCGGCCGATGGCGACGGCCGGCGCCTGCGGCGCTTGGCCGGGGTGGCCTGGCCGCGGGCATGGGTCAGGCCACCCGCTGGCCTGTAGTGAGAGGGGGAAAGAGAGGGAGAGTGTTTTAGAGAGAGAGAAGAGAGAGAGAAATTAGAGAGAGAGAGGTTTAGGAGAGAGAAATTTTTGAGAGAGAATGAGAAGAGGGGGAAAGTTTAGAGAGAGGGAGAGGCGGTGGGTTAAGAGGCGGTGGGTTAAGAGGCGGTGGGAAGTTTGGAGAAGGGTGGAGAAGAAGGAAAAGAAAAGAAAAGAAAAGAAAATTGAATAAAATAATATTTTATGGATATTATATTGGTCCAATATTCGATCAGTTCCGAACGGTAACCAAAAATTACAAAAAATAGAGAATATTATATTGAGATGTAATATGGAAACAGTTTGAAGAAACTCAATCCGGTTTGCAGATTAAAAATCCTAGAAGATGTCGCTGGTACCTGGCGACACCGGTTTGGCCGGATTTTCGATAAATTTGAAAAAATCTCCAAAAATATCCTAAGATAGATAATATGATTTTAAGACACATGGTGAAAGTGAATCCTCAAAATATAACTCCGTTTGTGAAAGAAAAATCGTAAAGCCTATAATCGGTATCGGTCGACACCGACTACAGAGATTTTCCAAAATAATCCAGAAAAATTCCAGAAAATCCTGAAAAATCTAAAATATTAGCAAATGATTTTTGAAACTGAAATCATCTCAATAGGACTACTACGGAGGTCAAATCAATTTTGTACGTTGTATCGCGTACTGATATGGTGATACGTACATCAGGGATCAGGGGGTTACACTTAGCCTAGTCGCCATCCTCATCTCCACGACACCTGCTTCCAACCAGCGCCCGTCTCCATGGCGCAATCCCCCAACCGAGCTTCCCCAGGCCGCCAGCAACTCCAGCAGCCGACGGGCTCCGCAATCCCCATCAACCCAGCAACACCCCCTGCTCTTTGTCCTGGCAATACACCTGAGCTCGCCCCCTACTTTTCTTCTAGTGCTGCACTTCTCCACCCGAGCACGAACAACCCCTTCAACCAGTCAGCAGAGCCCCAACACGCCCACGCGCGCAGCACTAGCCATTTGCCGTGAGCACACAAGGCCATCATGTAACTTGCATGTGCGGGAAATATCTTACTCCGAGCTGTTTTTCGTCACCCCGTGGATCACCGTAGGCGAGCGCGAATGCGCCCACGCCCTTCACGGCGAGATGCTCTATCCAACGACACCCTCCGCGGCCCCGGACGCCTCCGCCAGAGCCTCCGTCGGTGCACCGCAAATCGGCTCGAGGTTAGTTTTATATTTATTTGTGTAGGGGAATTTGTATAATAATGTGGAAGTTATTAAATGTGTGAGGGCAATCTTGTAATAATTGGGAAGTTAATTAAAATGTGTGTGTTTGTGCGTGTGCGTGAGTGAGTGTGCTTGGTACATGATGTGGATGCATGCATGTATATACATGTATTTATGCATGAATGTGTACTTTAATTATGTGTGTGTTAGTTTAGTAATTAATAAGTGGGTCTTAATTAATGTGTTTTATTTATATATGTCTTAATTAATTAATCATGCATGTGTTTTATTTATATAAATATATATTATGTATGTAAGTGTGGGTATGTATGTATGCATATAGTATGTATGTATGTATATAAGCATATATATGTATATGTATGTATGATTGTTAGTTTGTACCCGTATATGTATGTGTACGTGGGTGTACACTATGTGTCGGTGTGCTCGGGAGTGTGTTCAGTATATATTTATAATTATTTGTATGTTCGGTTGCGTGTTACAGTGTTTCGGACCCGTTCGGTGAGTTCCGAACCCAACTACAGGAGACCCGGACCCGATTCGAATTCGTGCTCGTTGTGGACCCGATACATAGGTGATTTGAAGACCGATCCATGAAATGATCCGTAAATCAGTGCCAGTTCGTGCAGTGAAGACTAGACGGTGAATCGGCTCCGAAACCTCGTCATTTTATGTGAGTGTTCGTTTTTGTGCACTTCCTTATTTACCGTTGTCGGTATGCATTTACATATTACTGTTATCATTTCATGTGACTTTTTGTTATATTTTACCAGTTCGATTACTTGTACCACTTCATGAAATATCCATGATTGTTCTCTTTATTTACGTAGTTGATAGGAGTTTGTATCAGTGTCATTTCCTCTGTTGGTAGTTTGACATTGTTGGCTTAGGCCTAGTTTTGATATACTTTAGACTGTGACTTGACTCGGCTCTATCTTGAGGTTGATATAGCTGTGTTTGAGATTAATGGTAGATTTTATGTGTATTAATTATCAGATTTGACATTCATCTATTTGGTGATTATTTCTGACCGGAACACTATTGGATATTGTGGACAAGTATATATGACGTCTTCATTGATATGAAAGTGTTTAGAGATACAACGGATAATGGATCTGATGTGATTTGATGTTAGACATTTTTGGACTCGATGTTTTGTCACCAGAATATTAGTATTCTTGTTAGTTCTTACTAATTGTTTATTATTCTGGATGCGAATTTAGTTATGAGGAAAGTTGGACTGCGATTGGGCTTGATCTGGGATTTATGTTATTTGCATTGGATATTGATCAGTATTTAGATGTGACTGATTTAGTTGGGTTGTGATTTAGATTGACCTTGAGTTAGAGTTGATATGAAAATTTACATTCTTTATATCTATAGCCTGATCTGCATTAAGATGAGATTGACGAAGTTGGATTTATAGTTGTGAATATTCAGGATTTATTTAGATGATATTTTGTTGATGTTGAGTATCAGAAGTAGATATTCCAGACCATAAGTTGTTTGAGGATGATTCTCTACTTAGATATGATTTCAGTATGTGTTGACTTGTTGATCAGAGGATATACCATGTGTTTCATGATTAGTTATTGATTACTTCAGTTAATAGAGATTGAGTTATTGTGATAGTGATCTAGTCGGTATCGGTGATCTTGTACTTCAGAGTTATCAGATAGCAGTTATCACTTTATCAGTTATTGGTGAGATTATTTGTTGGTGATCATATAATATGTTTGGAGTTTATAGTAGTTGTCAGATATCGGTACCAGTTACCAGTCGTTAGTGATACTATTGTGTTTGTAACTATATCTCCAGTATCCTATTTCAGATGTCAGATAGTAGTTGTTAGTTACTCAGTTGTCAGATATCAGTTGTCAGTTATCAGATTACTAGCTATTATTGACATCAGCAGTTGTTAGAGATACTAGTTACTGTTACATAATAACTCACATTGATTGCTTATTAATAAAAGACACCATAACCCGGGGAACAGGGGTTATTGCCTGATGATGCATGTCGTGTATTTTGGAAGGATTTCTTATGGTACCGAGTTGTGGGTTCCAACCATGGGGAACCAAGGTAGTACTGGCTACCTATTCAGTTATCAGTTGTCAGGGCTATGCCCGGATTACGGCGCCACACTAGTTGTCTTTTCGTGTGGGGATGTGGTCTTCAGTTGTCAGAGCCTTGTGGTTTGTCCTGGTTCAGCACCAGGGGTGTTAGACCGTGGTACCGGGCATGCACGATACCCTTCCAAAGCACATGCACTACATTGGCAGTCAGTTACAACAACGATAACTTTGTCTGTTATGTGAGAAAACGGCTATGGTATGGGACACAGCTAAGTACTACATTAGTTAGGTTAATAATAACCAACCGGACTAGTGACATATGCTAGGCTACACATTCAGATATCAGTTGTTTACAGTTGTGATAGTTGACTTTTATCTACATACATGTTGTTATTCAGTTATCCTTCAGTTTAGCTGTTTATCATGTTATTTAGTTATCTTATGACTGCAGTTTATCATGTTATTATTTTGTGTACATTGTTTATATGCACGAGCTTTTCCCTTTACGCACACACTCACCAGGTCACTTTCTGACGACCCTGGATTCGCACGTCCAGATATCGGACGCTTTGTTTCTATTATGCAGGTGTTCAATGAGACCATACGCTTCGCGAAGAGCTGGAGCTTCTCCCTATTCGATTCCGGTATTCTTATCTTTCTAGCCTTTATATTATTTCCTGATTCTTGTTATATCAGATTCTGTTGTTATTCCAGTCTTCATTTATATGATATCATGCGTTGATGCTTATATGCGATATTGCAGTAATCATGATTTATTACAGTTAGATTTATAGCTTGTTTGGGTTACTTAAGGCTTAGTGCGCATACTTGAGGGATTTTTCTTGCGTATATGCGTCGCCGACTCGTGTCGCGTCTCCGCTCTAGCGTATTTTGGGAAGCGAGGCGTGACAAACACAAAATCAAGTTTTAATCCCTGAAAATGTCTGACCAGGTCTTCTGGCGGTCGACCGACGTGCATAAAACGTGCATGGCCAATTGGCTGGTGGGCCTGTAAACTGTGCGATCGACCGTCTAGAGAGCTATGCTCTCTGGATCTGACCCCGGTCGACCGGGCGGCCAACCGGCCAGAGAGCTCTGCTCTCTGGATCCGCCTCGATCTATCGGGCGGTCGACCGATAGGTCTAAGCCCAGGATCGGTCGACCGGGCAGTCGACCGGCAGGCTACAACGGTCATAAATTTGACCGTTGGCTGGCTGACTGACAGCAGCATCAACTGCTGATTTGGCCTACAACAGCTAGTTTTTGAGAGCCTATAAAATGATGTTCCCTTGGGCTGTTTTCTATAAGATTTGAAGTAGGTTTTCATGCTAGTTTTTCCTATCTCTCTAAGAGATTTTCTCCACTTATTTTAGAGCAAATACTTTCATATCAAAAGGAGAGTTTTCAAGAGTGTTTTGCAAAAGAGATTTCTGAGTTTTTCCTCCACTATTCTATCTTGTTTGTTCACACATACTTGAGCTATCCATTGCTATATAATTCCTCTAGGGATCTTTATTGTGAGAGTGTTTTTAGATGATCAAAATGTTGAGATTATCAAAGTATTTCATCTTGTATTTGAGGGGGCGAACTTGCGGGTTTGTGTTATTTCGAGTTCTTGTGGGAGCTCGTATAGAGGTGCGGCCTCGACATGCTAGTGTGCTTGCGTGTGTTGTTCTTGCGGGAACAAGAGAGGGACTAGAGAGTCCAAGAGTTTTAGCGTGAACTCCTTGTAAGTGTTGCGGCACCGAGTGATCCGGTGAGATCGATTTTAGTGAAAATCTTTCATAGTGTTGAAGGCGGGGACGTAGAGCAAGGGTGCTCGACCTCGAAACAAATCTCCCATACTTATGATTGCTCTCTCTATCTCTCACTTGTGTTTATATCTTGATGCTTACATCACTTATATCTTTTTATGCTTGATATATCTTGTGCCTTATTGATATATGCTTAAGATTATTTGCTCACACTTATATTCAACCAAGAGAGTCATAGTGGCACCTCAACTCTTAATTTAGAGGAATCTTGAGGAGATAGTTCAGAGCCCTTCACGGGGAATTCGGCTACAATCTTGTGTTATACTTGGTGTGTTTTGCATAATAGTTTTTAGTTTGCTTAAACAGTTTTTAATTCTGCATTATTCATCATTAGATTAGCTAGTCATCTATTCACCCCTCTCTAGGTGACCTACAAGTGGTATCAGAGCTTGGTGCTCTTGATTGGAGTCTAACAACCTTGAGTTAAAGATTCTCATTTTAGCTAATCACAATATTTTTTACATACACATGGATTTCATGATACCTCCCATGTTTGATATTCTTAACATCTAAATTTGGAAGGTTAAGATATAAATGTATCTCAAAGCCCTAAGTATTCATGTTTATCTTACTACCATTAAGGACTCAGACTTTAGTAATAGCAAGTATCTTGAGGCTAACTTAAAAGCGCTTCATGCTTTAAAAAGTACTCTAAATGATGAATATTTATCTAGGGTAGCTAATTTTGATTCGGCTTTTATAGTATGGAACACTATAGTCTCCCTTAGCGAACAAAAACATTCTATACAGGGAGCGACTCGGAGGATGGAAGTGATGCTTCTAATATATGTTACATGGTTCAAGGGGATAACCCCCTTGAGATAAAATTTGAATCCGAGCTTGATGAGGATGTTGACATGCCATATGATGAGCTTGTTTTATTTTGTCAACAACTTCTTGAAAAATATGACTTGCTTAAAAGGATAATAAAAGATTGAAAAATAAATATGATTCTATTTTAAAAGAAAAAGATTCTTTTCAAAATAAAATGAATGCATTTCAAATGAAAATGAATTTTTGAAAAAGAAGAATATTTTGTTGGCTTCAAAATTAAATGATATTTGTGAAGAAAATAAATCTTTGAAAAATAAATCACTTTGGTGGAAAAAGAAAAAGAGATTGCTTTGGATGAAAATAACTCTTTGAAAAGAAAAAATGTTTCAAAAGAAAAAGAAAATATTTCTATAAAGAAAAGGATTGTTGATTTTCATTCTTGCCATGCTCTTCTGTTGGCCCAGAGGCCTTCCACTCTAGTTTTGATGATGATTAACTCATGTAGTTATATTTACTAATAATCTTGTGATGTTTAGTTTCAGATTATTAATCAAGATATTAGTTGGTGATTAGTTTCAACAAGATGGTTTGGAAGCTTTCACTTGGTGATCCAGAGCCCGAGCATCAAGATCATACATTGCACTCGTTGGAGTCTCGCTCGTGGATCACGGAGTTTTGGATCAAGTCGGCTTGAAGACGGAGTTCATCAAGAAGACTTAGGTATCCTAGTTTAGTGTGTTTTAGATTCATGTGTAAAGATTAGATAGTTGATATGCTCAAGTTCACAACACACACGTTTTACGTTTTATGGATATTGGTTTTCATGAATAGTTTAGATCAAACAAGTTTAAATGATTTTTATGTATATTAGATGAGTTCTATATACATACATGCTTCATATCTTAGACAAACTTATTTTGATATGTCTATTCATGAGTTTTAGGAAAAATCAGATTTCCTATTGAAAAATCCAAGTTTGGTAAAATACAATTTTGGTTTTTGATAAAATTTGTAAGACACAAAAATGATTCAAAATGTTTGATATTTGTGATGAAATTTTTATCACATGTTTATATCAATGAAAAATGATAAAACTATTTTTATGAATTTTTAGAAGATTTATGGGATTTATTAGAATATTTTTAAACAAGTTTTTCTGACCCAAATTATTGCCTGCCAGGCTCTGGCGGTCAACCGGTCCGGTCGACCGGATTCCAGAGTCGGTCGACCGGTCGGTCGACCGACGTGCACAGACCTGTGCACGTTGGCCAGGCACTGGGCTCGGTCGACCGGTCGGTCGACCGGCCAGAGAGCTTTGCTCTCTGTTTTTGGGCGGTCGACCGGACGGTCGACCGGGTTCCTCCAACGGTCATATTTATGACCGTTGGCGGTCGACCGGGCGGTCGACTGCCAGCCGTCTCAGGCTAAGAATTCAGCCTAACGGCTAGTTTTGTATTGGGGCTATAAATACCCCATTGCT